>JAVLSZ010000150.1:327500-531390 GCA_032313775.1 Urocyon cinereoargenteus | reverse complement strand
TAACCATAACCCTTACCCGTAACCTAACACTAACACATATCCTAACACTAACCCTAACCTTAACGGTAACACTGACCGTACCCCAACCCTAAAACTAACCCTAACCCTAACCCTAACCCTAACCCTCACCTAAACCTAACCCTAACCCGTACACTAACCCTAAACCGTAACCTAAACCTAACCCTAAACCTACTTTTAACCCGTACGCTAACCCTAGCCCGTACCCTAAACCTAACCCTAACCCATACCCTAAACCTAACCCTAACCCTAACTCTAACCCGTACCCTAACCCTAACCCTAACACTTTCCCTAAACCTACCACTAACCCTAACCCATATTCTAACCCTAACACTAACCCTAACCACACTCTAAACCTAACACTAACAATCACTCTAATCCTAACCTGTACTGTAACCCTAACCCGTAACATAAACCTAACTCTAACCCGTACCCTAACCCTAACCCTAACTCGTACCCTAACCCTATCCCTGACCCTAACACTAACCCTAAACCGTACCCTAAATGTAACCCTAACCCTAACTCGTACCCTAACCCTAAACCTAACCCTGACCCTAACCCTAACCCTAACCCATACTCTAAACCTAACCCATACCCTAAACCTAACCCATACCCTAACCCTAACCTTAACCGTAACCCTGACCCGTACCCTAACCCTAAAACTAACCTGTACCCTAACCCCAAACCTAACCCTAACCTGTACCATAACCCTATCCCTAACCCTAACCCTTACCCTAAACCTAACCATAACCCAAACTCTAACCATAACCCTAACCCTAACCCACAACTAAACCTAATCCTAACCAGTTCCCTAACCCTAACCCGTAACCTAAACCTAACCCTAACCCTAAACTTAACCCGTACGCTAATCCTATCCCGTATCCTAAACCTAACCCTAACCTGTACCCTAACCCTAACCCTAACCCTAACCCTATCCGTACACTAACCCTTACCTAACCCTAGCACTAACACTAACCCTAACCCGTACTCTAACCCTAGCCCTAACACTAAACCTAACCCTAACACTAACCCTAACCCATACTCTAACCCTAAACCTAACCCTAACACGTACTCTAAACCTAACCCTAACCCTAACCCTAACCCGTGCCCTACCCCTAAACTTAACCCTTTCCCTAAACCTAACACTAACCCTAAACCGTACTCTAACCCTAACCCTAACCCTAAACCTAACCGCACTCTAACCCTAACCCTAATCCTCATCCTAACCCTAACCCATACTGTATCCCTAAACCGTAACATAACCCTAACCCTAACCCGTTCCCTAACCCTAACCCTAACTTGTACCCTAACCCTAAACCTGACCCTAACCCTAACCCGTACCCTAACCTAAACCGTATCCTAAACCTAACCCTAACCCTAACCCGTACCCTAAATCTAACCCTAACCCTAACTCATACCCTAACCCTAACACTAACCCTGATGCTAACTCTTACCCTAAACCATACCCTAAACCTAACCCATACCCTAACCCTAACCCTAATCCTAACCCTAACCCGTACCCTAAACCTAAACCTAACCCTTGACCTAACCCAAACCCAACCTTATCTCATACCCTAAACCTAACCCTAACACGTACCCAAACCCTAACAGTAACACTAACCCATGGCCTAGACATAACCCTACCCCTAACCCTAAGCCTAACCCGCTCCCTAAACCTAAACGTAACCCTAACCATAACCATAACCCTTACCCGTACCCTAACCCTAACCCATACCCTAACAATACCCTAAGTTTAACCGTAACACTAACCTGTACCCTAACCCTAAAACTAACCCGTACCCTAAGCCCAACCCTAACCCTAAACCGTAGCATGACCATATCCCTAACCATAACCCTGACCCTAAACTTAACCCTAACCCGTACTCTAACACTAACCCGCACATAAACCTAAGCCTAACCCGTACCCTAACCCTAACCCGTAACCTAAACCTAACCCTAACCCTAAACTTAAGGCGTACACTAACCCTATCCCGTATCCTAAACCTAATCCTAAACCGTCCCTAACCCTAACACTAACCCTAACCCTATCCGTACACTAACCATAACCCTAACACTAACACTAAACCTAACCTGACTCTAAACCTCACCCTAACCCTAAACCTAACCCTAACCTGTACCCTAACCCTAAAACTAACCCGTACCCTAACACTAACCCTAACCCTAACCCTGACCCTAAACCTAACCCTAACCCTTACACTAGCCCTAACCCTAACCCTAACCCGCATCCTAAACCTAACCCTAACCCATACACACACCCGAACCCTAACCAGTAACCTAAACCTAACCCTAACCCTAAACTTAACCCGTACGCTAACCCTATCCCGTACCCTAAACCTAACCCTAACTCCTATCCTAACCCTAAAGCTAACCCTAAACCTAACCCGTACCCAAAACCTAACCCTAACCCTAGACCTAACCCGTACCCAACCCTATCTCATACCCTAAACCTAACCCTAACCCGTACCCAAACCCTAACAGAAACCCTAACCCATACCCTAGCGCTAACCCTAACTCTAACCCTAAGCCTAACCCGCACCCTAAACCTAAACGTAACCCTACCCCTAAACATAACCCTTACCCGTACCCTAACCCTAACCCATACCCTAACACTAACCCTAACTTTAACCGTAACCCTACCCGTCCTCTAAACCCGTACCCTAAGACCAACCCTAACCCTAAACCGTACCATGACCCTATCCCTAACCCTAACCCTGACCCTAAACCTAACCGTAACCCGTAGCCTAACCCTAACCCGTACCCTAACCCTAACCCGTCACCTAAACCTAACCCTAACCCTAAACTTAACCCGTACGCTAACCCTATCCTGTACCCTAAACCTAACCCTAACTCTTATCCTAACAATAACCCTAACCCTAACCCTAACCCTATCCGTACACTAACCCTACACTAACACTAACACTAAACCGTACTCTAAACCTCACCCTAACCCTAAACCTAACCCTAAACCGTACACTAACCCTAAAACTAACCCGTACCCTAACACTAACCCTAACCGTAACCCTGACCCTAAACCTAACCCTAACCCTTACACTAACCCTAACCCTAAACCTAACCCGCACCCTAAACTTAACCCTAACCCGTACCCTAATCCTAACCGGTACCCTAACACTAACCAGTAACCTAAACCTAACCCTAACCCTAAACTTAACTCGTATGCTAACCCTATCCCGTACCCTAAACCTAACCCTAACTCTTACCTAAACCTAAACCTAACCCTAAGCCTAACCTGTACATTAACCCTAACCCTAACACCAACACTAACCCTACCCCGTACTCTAAACCTAACCCTAACCCTAACCCTAACCCGTAACCTAACCCTAAACGTAAACCTAACCCGTACCCAAACCCTAACCCTAACACGTACCTTACCCCTAAACCTAACACTAACCCTAATCCTAACCAGCACACTAAACCTTAACCTAACCCTAGAGCTAATACGTACACTACCCTATCCCGTACTGTAACTTTAACCCAACCCGTACCGTAACCCTAACACTAATCCTAACCCTAAACCTAACCCTAACCCGAACCCTAACCCGTACACTAACTGTAACCCGAACCCTAACCCTAACCCTAACACGTACACTAACACGAACCGTAGCCTAAACCTAACCCTACCCCTAACCCCTAAGCCTAAACCTAACCCTTACCCTAACGGTAAATCTAACCCGTACGCTAAAACTAACCCAAACCCGTACTCAAACCTTAACCCTAACCCGTACCCAAACTCTAACAGTAACCCTAACCCATACCCTAGTGCTAAACCTAACCCTAACCCTAACCCTAAACCTAACCCACACCCTAAACCTAAACATAACCCTAACCCTAACCATAACCCTTACCCGTACCCTAACCCTAACCTATACCCTAACCGTAACCCTAACCTTAAACGTAACCCTGACCCATAACCTAACCCTAAAACTAACATGTACCCTAACTCCAACCCTAACCCTAACCCGTCTCATAACCCTATCCCGAACGCTAACCCTGACCCTAAACCTAAACCTAACCCGTACCCTAACCCTAACCCTAACCCTCACCTAAACCTAAACCTAACACATACATAACCCTAACCCATAACCTAAACCTAACCCTAACCCTAAACTTAACCCGTACGCTAACCCTATACCGTACCCTAAACCTAACCCTAACCCGTACCCTAACCCTAGCCCTAACCCTAACATGATCCGTACACTAACCATAACCCTAACCCTAACACTAACTCTAACCTGTACTCTAACGTAACCCTAACCCTAAACCTAACCCTAACCCGTACTCTAACCCTAACCCATATTCTAACACTAACCCTACCCCTAACCCGGACATTAACCCTAACCCGAACCTTAACCCTAACCCTAACCCGTACCCTAACCCTACCCGTAGCCTAATCCTAACTCTAACCCAACCCCTAACACTAAGCCTAACCCGTAACCAAACGGTAAACCTAACTCGTACCCTAACACTAACCCAAACCGTACTCTAACCCTAACCCTAACCCTAACCTGCAACCTAAACTTAACTCTAACCCTAACCCAAAGCATAACCTTTAAACATAACCTAACCCTAACTCATAACCTAACCCTAAACCTAACCTAAACCATAACCCTAATCCGTACCCAAAACCTAAAACTAACCCGTACCCTAAACCCAACCCTAACCCTAACCCGTACCCTAACACTAACCCAAACCCTAACCCTGACCCTAAACCTAACCCTAACCCTTACATTAACCCTAACCCTAACCCTAACCCTAACCCAACGCGTACCCTAAACCTAAACCTAACCCGTATCCTAACCCTAACCTAACCCTAAGCCTAACCCGTACATTAACCCTAACCCTGACTCTAATACTAACCCTACCCCGAACTCTAACCCTACCCCTACCCCTAACCCTAACCCTAACCCATGCCCTAAACCTAACCCTAACCCTGACTTGTACCCTAACCCTAACCCTGAACCTGACCCTAACCCTACCTTAACCTATACCCTAAACCTAACCCATACCCTAACCCTAACCCTAAACCTAACCCTAAACCTAACCCGTACCCTAAACCTAACCCAAACCCTTGACCTAACCTGTACCCAACCCTATCCCGTACCCTAACCCTAACCCTAACCCATACCCAAACCCTAAGTGTAACCCTAAACCATACCCTAGCTCTAACCCTTACCCTAACCCTAAACCTAAACCGTACCCTAACCCTAAATGTAACCCTAACCCGTACCCAAACCCTAACCCTAACACATACGCTAACCCTAACCCTAAACCTAACCCTAACCCTAACCCATACCCTAACCCTAATCCTAATCTTAACCATAACCCTAACCCATACCCTAACCCTAAACCTAACCCGTACCCTAACCCCCACCGTAACCCTAACCCGTACCCTAACACTAACCCTAATCCTAACCCTGACCCTAAACCTAACCCTAACCCTTACACTAATCCTAACCCTACCCGCACCCTAAACCTAACCCTAACCCGTACCCTAAACCTAAACCAAACGTAAACCTAACCCCTAAACTTAACCCGTACGATAAACGTATCCTGTACCCTAAACCTAACACTAACCCGTATCCTAACCCTAAACCTAACCCTAAGCCTAAACCGTACATTAACCCAAACCCTAAAGCTAACACTAAACCTCCCCCATATCCTAACCCTAACCCTAACACGTACCGTAATACTAACCCTAACCCAACCCTAACACTAACCCTACCCCGTACTCTAACCCTAACCCTAACCCTAACCGTAACCTTACACTAACCCTAACACTAAACCTAACCCGTACTCTAACCCTAACCCTAACCCTAACCGTACTCTAACCCTAACCCTAAGCATCACCCTAACCCTAACCCGTACTGTAACCCTAACCCTAACTCGTACCCTAACCTTAACCCTAACCCTGACCATAAGCCTAACCCTAACCCGTACCCTAAACCTAACCCATACTTTAACCCTAACCCTAACCCAACCCGTACCCTAAACCTAACCCTAACACTTGACCTAACCTGTACCCAACCCTAACCCGTACCCTAACCCTAACCCTAACCCGTACCCAAAACCTATCAGTAACCATAACCCATACCCTAGCGCTAACCCTAACCCTAACCTTAAGCCTAACCCGCACCCTAAACCTAAACCTAACCCTAACCCTAAACTTAACCCGTACGCTAACCCTATCCCGTACCCTGAACCTAACCCTAACCTGTATCCTAACACTAAACCTAAACCTAAGGCTACCCCGTACATTAACCCTAACCCTAACCCTAACACTAAACTTACCCCGTACTTTAACCCTACCCTAACCCTAACCCAACACCTAAACTTAACCCTAACTCGTACCCTATCCCTATCTCGTACCCTAACCCTAACCCTGACCCTAACCCTAACCCGCACACTAAACCTAACACTAGCCCTTGACCTAACACGTACACTAACACTATCCCATAACTTAACCTTAACCCTAACCCCTACCGTAACCTAACCCTAACCCTAACCCTAACCCGTACCCGTACCCGTACACTAACCCTAACCATAGCCTAACCCTAACTTTAACCCTAACCCCTAACACTAACCCTAACCCTTTCCCGAACCTGTACCCAAATGTTAAACCTAACCCGTACCCTAACACTAACTCAAACCCGTACTCTAACGCTAACCATAACCCTAAACCTAACCCGCACCTTAAACTGAAACCTAACCGTAACCCAATCCGTAACCTTTAACCGTAAACTAACCATAACCCATACCCTAACCCTAACCCTAACCTTAAACATAACCCTAAACTGTACCCTAACCCTAAAACTAACCCGTACCCTAACCCCAAACCTAACCCTAACCTATACTCTAACACTAACCCTAACCCTAACCCTGACCCTAAACCTAACCCTAACCCTTACACTAACCCAAACCCTAACACTAACCCGGACCCTAAACCTAACCCTAACCCGTACCCTACCCCTAACCCGTAACCTAAACCTAACCCTAACCCTAAAGTTAACCCGTATGCTAACCCTATCCCGTAACCTGAACCTAACCCTAAACCGTATCCTAATCCTAACCCTAACCCTAACCCTAACCCTAAACCTAACCCTAACCCGTACCCTATCCGTAACCCGTACCCTAACACTAACCCTAAGCCTAACCCTAATCTAACCTTACCCCGTACTATAACCCTAACCCCAAAACTAACCCTAACCCTGACCCTAACACTAACCCTATCCCGTACCCTAACCCTAAACCGTTCCCTAACCCTAACCCTAAACCTAACCCATACCCTAACCCTAAACTTAACCCTAGCCCGTACCCAAACCCAAACCCTAACACGTATCCTAACCCTAACCCTAACCCTAACTCTAACCCTAACCTGCACACTGAACCTAACCCTAACCCTAGACCTAACATGTACACTAACCCTATCCTGTACCCTAACCTTAACCTAACCCGTACCGTGACTCTAACACTAAACCTAACCCTAACCCTAACCCGTACACTAACCCTAACTCGAACCTTAACCCTAAACCTAACCCGTACCCTAACCCTACCCGTGGCCTAATCCTAACTCTAACCCGACCCCTAACACTATGCCTAACCCTAACCCGCACCCAAATGGTAAACCTAACCCGTACCCTAACACTATCCCAGACTCGTACTCTAACTCTAACCCTAACCCTAACCCTAACCCGCAACCTAAACTTAACTCTAACCCTAACCCAAACCATAACCCTTAACCGTAACCTAACCCTAACTCATAACCTAACCCTAATGCTAACCGAAACCATAACCCTAATCCGTACCCAAAACCTAAAACTAACCCATACCCTAAACCCAACCCTAACCCTAACCCGTACCCTAACACTAACGCAAACCCTAACCCTGACCATAAACCTAACCCTAACCCTTACACTAACCCTAACCCTAACCCAACCCGCACCCTAAACCTAACCCTAACCCGTATCCTAACCCTAACCTAACCCTAAGCCTTACCCGTACATTAAACCTAACCCTAACCCTAATACTAACCCTACCCCGCACTCTAACCCTACCCCTAACCCTAACCCTAACCCATGCCCTAAACCTAACCCTAACCCTGACTCGTACCCTAACCCTAACCCTAAACCTGACCCTAACCCTAACCTTAACCGGTACCCTAAACCTAACCCATACCCTACCCTAACCCTAAACCTAACCCTAACAATAACCCGTACCCTAAACCTAACCCAAACCCTTGACCTAACCCATACCCAACCCTATCCCGTACCCTAACCCTAACCCTAACCCGTACCCAAACCCTAACAGTAACCCTAAACCATACCCTAGCTATAACCCTTACCCTAACCCTAAACCTAAACCGTACCCTAACCCTAAACGTAACCGGTACCCGTACCCAAACCCTAACCCTAACACGTACGCTAAACCTAACCCTAACCCTAACCCATACCCTAACCCTAATCCTAACCTTAACCATAACCCTAACCCATACCCTAACCCTAAACCTAACCCGTACCCTAACCCCCACCGTAACCCTAACCCGTACCCTAACACTAACCCTAATCCTAACCCTGAACCTAAACCTAACCCTAACCCTTACACTAATCCTAACCCTAACCCGCACCCTAAACCTAACCCTAACCCGTACCCTAACCCTAAACCGTAATGTAAACCTAACCCTAACCCTAAACTTAACCCGTACGATAAACCTATCCCGTACCCTAAACCTAACACTAACCCATATCCTAACCATAAACCTAACCCTAAGCCTAACACGTACATTAACCCAAACCCTAACCCTAACACTAACCCTTCACCGTACCCTAACCCTAAACCTAATACTAACCCTAACCCGTACCCTAACACTAACCCTAACCCTAACCCTAACCCTAACCCTAACCGTACTCTAACACTAACCCTAAGCCTCACCCTAACCCTAACCCGTACTGTAACCCTAACCCATACCGTAACCCTAACCCTAACCCGTAACCTAACCCTAACCCTAACTCGTACCCTAACCATAACCCTAACCCTGACCATAAACCTAACCCTAACCCGTACCCTAAACCTAACCCATACTTTAACCCAAACCTTAACCCTAACCCTAAACCGTAACATAAACCTAACCCTAACCCTTGACCTAACCCGTACCCAACCCTATTCCGTACCCTACCCCTAACCCTAACCCTAACCCGTATCCAAACCCTAACAGTAACCCTAACCCATACCCTAGCGCTAACCCTAAACCTAACCCTAAGCCTAACCCGCACCCTAAACCTAAACCTAACCCTAACCCTAAACTTAACACGTACGCTAACCCTATCCTGTACCCTGAACCTAACCCTAACCCGTATCCTAATCCAAAACCTAACCCTAAGCCTAACCTGTACATTAACCCTAATCCTAACCCTAACACTAAACCTACCCCGTACTTTAACCCTAACCCTAACCCTAACCCAAAAGTAAACTTAACCCTAACCTGTACCCTATTCCTAACTCGTACCCTAACCCTAACCCTAACCCTAACCCGCACACTAAACCTAACACTAACCCTAGACCTATCATGTACACTAACCATATCCCATACCGTAACCTTAACCCTAACCCGTAACGTAACCCCAACGCTAACCTTAAACCTAACCCTAACCCTTACCCTAACCCGTACCCAAATGGTAAACCTAACACGTACCCAAACACTAACACAAACCCGTACTCTAACCCTAACCCTAACCCTAACCCGCACCTTAAACTTAACCCTAACCCTAACCCAATCCATAACCCTTAACCGTAACCTAACCGTAACCCATACCCTAACCCTAACCCTAAACTTAACCATAACCCTAACCTGTACCCTAACCCTAAAACTAACCCGTACCCTAACCCCAACCCTAACCCTAACCCATACTCTAACACTAACCCTAACCCTAACCCTGACCCTAAACCTAACCTTTACCCTTATACTAACCCTAACCCTAACCCTAACCCGGACCCTAAACCTAACCTTAACCCGTACCCTAACCCTAACCCGTAACCTAAACCTAACCCTAAACCTAAAGTTAACCCGTATGCTAACCCTATTCCGTACCCTGAACCTATCCTAAACCGTATCCTAATCCTAAATCTAACCCTAAGCCTAATCCGGACATTAACCCTAACCTTAACACTAACACTAACCCTACACCGTACTTTAACCCTAACCCTAACCCTAACCCTAAACCTAACCCTAACCCGTACCCTATCCTAACCCGTAACCTAAACCTAACCCTACCCTAAACTTAACCTGTACGCTAACCCTATCCCGTACCCTGAACATAACCATAACCAGTATCCTAACCCTAAACCTAACCCTAAGACTAACCCTTACATTAACCCTAACCCTAACCCTAACACTAAACCTACCCCGTAATTTATCCCTAACCCTAACCCTAACCCTAACCCTAACCCTAACCCTAACCCTAACCAGTACCCTATACATAACCCGTACCCTAACACTAACCCTAACCCTAACCCTAACACTAACCCTACCCCGTACTCTAACCCTAACCCTAACCCTAACCGTAACCCTAACCCTAACGCTTACACTAACCCTAACACTAAACCTAACCCGTACTCTAAACCTAACCCTAACCCTAACCGTACTCTAACCCTAACCCTAACCCTCAACCTAAGCCTAACCCATACTGTATCCCTAACCCGTACCATAACCCTAACCCTAACCCATACCTTAACCCTAACCCTAACTCGTACCCTAACCCTAACCCTAACCCGGACGATAACCCTAACCCTAACCCGTACCCTAAACCTAACCCGTATTTTAACCCTAACTCTAAACCTAACCTGTACCCTAACCTAAACCTAACCCTAACTCATACCCTAACCCTAACCCTGACCCAACCCTAACCCTAACCCGTACCCTAAGCCTAACCCATACCCTAACCCTAACCCTAAACCTAACCCTAACCCTAACCCATATCCTAAACCTAAACCTAACCCTTGACCTAACCCGTACCCAAACCTATCCCGTACCCTAACCCTAACCCGTACCCAAAACGTAACAGTAACCCTAACCCATACACTAGCGCTAACACTAACCCTAACCCAGACCCCAAAACTAACCCTAACCCTGACCCTAACACTAACCCTATACCGTACCCTAACACTAAACCGTACCCTAAACCTAACCATAAACCTAACCCATACCCTAACCCTAAACTTAACCCTAGCCCGTACCCAAACCCTAACCCTAACACGTATCCTAACCCTAACCCTAACCCTAACTCTAACCCTAACCCGAACACTGAACCTAACCCTAACCCTAGACCTAACATGTACACTAACCCTATCCTGTACCCTAACCTTAACCCTAACCCGTACCATGACCCTAACACTAAACCTAACCCTAACCCACACCCGTACACTAACCCTAACCCGAATCTTAACCCTAACCCTAACCCGTACCCTAACTCTACCCGTGGCCTAATCCTAACCCTAACCCGACCCGTAACACTAAACCTAGCCCTAACCCTTACCCAAACGGTAAACCTAAACCGTACCCTAACACTAAACCAAACCCATACTCTAACCCTAACCCTAACCCTAAACTGCACCCTAAACTTAACTCTAACCCTAACCCAAACCATAACCCTTAACCGTAACCTAACCCTAACTCATAACCTAACCCTAACCCTAACCTTAAACATAACCCTAATCCATACCCAAAACCTAAACCTAACCCGTACCCTAACCACAACCCAAACCCTAACCCGTACCCTAACACTAACCCAAACCATAACCCTGACCCTAAACCTAATCCTAACCCTTACACTAACCCTAACCCTAACCCAACCCGCACCCTAAACCTAACCCTAACCCGTATGCTAACCCTAACCTAACCCTAAGCCTAAACCGTACATTAACCCTAACCCTAACACTAACACTAACCCTACCCCGTACTCCTACACTAACCCTAACCCTAACCCGTACCCTAACCCTAACCCTAACCCGTACCCTAAACCTAACACATACCCTAACCCTAAACCTAACCCTTGACCTAACCTGTACCCAACCCTATCCCGTAACCTTACCCTAACCCTAACCCGTACCCAAACCCTAATAGTAACCCTAAACCATACCTAGCGCTAACCCTAACCCTAACCCTAACCCGCACCCTAAACCTAAACCTAACCCTAAACCTAACCATAACCCTTAACCGTACCCTAACCCTTACCAATACCCTAACCCTAACCCTAAGCTTAACCATAACCTGACCCATACCCTAAACCTAAAATTAACCCGTACCCTAACCCCAACCCTAACCCTAACCCGTACCATAACCCTATCCCTAACGCTAACCCTGACCCTAAACCTAACCCTAAACTGAACTCTAACTCTAAACTTAACCCTAACCCTAACCATATCCCGAACCTAAACCTAACCCTAACCCATACCCTAACCCTAACCGTAACCCTAAACCTAACCCTCACCTAAACCTGACCCTAACACGTACCCTAACCCTAACCCATAACCTAAACCTAACCCTAAACCTAAACGTAACCCGTACATTACCCTAGCCCGTACCCTAAACCTAACCCTAACCCGTACCCTAACCCTTACCCTAACCCTAACCCTATCCGTACACTAAACATAACCCTAACCCTAACCCTAACACTAACCCTAACCCGTTCTCTAACCCTAAACCTAACTTTAACAGTAACCCTAACCCGTACCATAACCCTAAAACTAACCCGTACCCTAACCCCAACCCTAACCCTAACCCATACCCTAACACTAACCCTAACCCTAACCCTGACCCTCAACCTAACCCTAACCTGTACACTAACCCTAACCCTAACCCTAACCCGCACCCTAAACCTAACCCTAACCCATACCCTAACCCTAACCCGTAACCTAAACCTAATCCAAAACCTAAACTTAACCCGACACTATTCTATCCCGTAGCCTAAACCTAACCCTAACCCGTAACCTAACCCTAAACCTAACCCTAAGCCTAACCCGTATATTAACCCTAACCCTAAATCTAACACTAACCCTACCCCGTATTCTAACCCTAACCCTAACCCTAACCCGTACCCTAACCCTAAAACTAACCCTTTCCCTAAACCTAACACTAACCCTAACCCGTACTCTAACCCTAACCCTAATCCTAACCCTAACCGAACTCTAACCCTAACCCTAACCCTCACCCTAACACTAACCCATACTGTAACCCTAACCCATAACATAACCCTAAACCTAACGCATACACTAACCCTAACCCTAACTGGTACCCTAACACTAACCCTGACCCTAATCCTAACTCGTACCCTAAACCTAACCCGTACCCTAAACCTAACCTGTACCCTAAACCTAACACTAACCTTAACTCATACCCTAACCCTAAACCTAATCTTGACCCTAACCCTAAACCTAACCCGTACCCTAAAACTAACCCTAAACCTAACTCGTACCCTAACCTAACACTAACCCCTACCCTAAACCTAACCCTAACCCTAACTCATACCCTAACCCTAACCCTAACCCGGACGCTAACCCTAACCCGTACCCTAACCCGTACCCTAAACCTAACCCATACCCTAACCCTAACACTAAACCTAACCCTAACCGTAACCCGTACACTAAACCTAACCCTCATCCTTGACCTAAACCGTACCCAACCCCATCTCGTACCCTAAACCTAACCCTAGCCCATACCCAAAACCTAACAGTAACCCTAAACCATACCCGAGCGCTAAACCTAACCCTAACCCTAAGCCTAACCCGCACCCTAAACCTAAACGTAACCCTAACCCTAACGATAACGCTTACCCATACCCTAACCCTAACCCTAACCCTCACCTAAACCTAACCCTAACACGTACCCTAACCCTAACCCGTAACCTAAACCTAACCCAACCCTAAACTTAACCCGAATGCTAACCCTAGCCCGTACCCTAAACCTAAACCTAACCCGTACCCTAACCCTAACCCTAACCCTAACCCAATCCGTACATTAAACCTAACCATAACCCTAACCATAACACTAACCCTAACTCGTACTCTAACCCTAAACCTAACACTAACTCTAACCCTAACCCGTAGTATAACCCTACCCCTAACACTTACACTAACCCTAACCCTTACTCTAACCCGTACTCAAACGGTATACCTAACCCGTACCCTAACACTAACCCAAACCCATACTCTAACCCTAACCCTAATCCTAACCCTAAACCGCACCCTAAACTTAACCCTAACCCTAACCATAACCATAACCCTTAACCCTACCCTTACCCTAACCCACACCCTAACCCTAAACCGCACCCTAAACTTAACACTAACCCTAACCCTAACCATAACACTTAACCGTACCCTAACTCGTACCCTACCCCTAACCCTAACCCTACCCTTAACTTAACCCATACCTAACCCTATCCCGTACACTGAACCTAACTCTAAACAGTATTCTAAGCCTAAACCTAAACCTAAGCCTAACCCGTACATTAACCCTGACCCTAACCCTAACACTAACCCTACCCCGTACTCTAAACCTAACCCTAACCCTAACCCTAACCCTAACCCGTACACTAACCCTGACCCTAAACTTAACCTAACACTAACCCTAACCCGTAGTCTAACCCTAACCCTAACCCTAAAAATACTCTAACCGTAACCCTAAACCTCACCCTAACCCTTACCCGTACTGTAACCCTAACCTGTACCATAACACTAACCCTAACCCGTACCCTAAACTTAACCCTAACTTGTACCCTAAACCTAACCCTAACCCTGACCCTAACACTAACCGTAACTCGTAACCTAAACCTAAACCATACTCTAACCCTAATCCTAACCCTAACCCGTACCCTAAACCTAACGCTAACCCTAACTCGTACCCTACCCCTAACCCTAACCCTACCCTAACCTTAACCCTATCCTGTACCCTAAGCCTAACCCATACCCTAACACTAACCCTAAACCTAACCCTAACCCGTACCCTAAACCTAACCCTAGCCCTTGACCTAACCCGTGCCCAACACTAACAGTAACCCTAACGCATAACCTAGCACTAACCCTAACCCAAACTCTAACCCGCACCCTAAACCTAAACCTAACCCTAACCCTAACCATAACCCTTACCCGTACCCTAACCGTAACCCATATCCTAACCCTAAGCCTAACCTTAACTGTAACCCTGACCCGTACCCTAACCCTAAAACTAACCTGTACCCTAACCCCAAACCTAACCCTAACCCATACCAAAACCCTATCCCTAACCCTAAACCCGAACCTAAACCTAACGCTAACCCAAACCCTAACCCTAACACTAACCCGCACCTAAACCTAACCCTAACCCTAAGCCGTTCCCTAACCCTAACCCTAACTCTATCCATACACTAACCCTTAAGCTAACCCTAACACCAACACTAACCGTAACCCATACTCTACCTCTAACCCTAAACCAAAACCTAACCCTAACACTAACCCTAATCCCTACTCTAACCCTAAACCTAAACCTAACTCAAACCCTAACCTGTACTATAACGCTAACCCTAACCCTAACCATAACCATAACCCTAGTCCGTACACTAACCCTAAACTGTGCCCTAACCGTAACGCTAACCGTGACATAACCCTAACCCTAACCCGTACCCTAACCCTAAACCGTACCCTAACCCTAACCCTAAAACTAACCCGTACCCTAACCCTAAACGTAACGCTAACCCATTCCCAAACCCTAACCCTAACACATACCCTAACCCTAACCCTAACCCGCACACTAAACCTAAAGCTAACCCTAGAACTAACACGTACACTAACCCTATCCCATACCCCAACCTTAACCCTAACCTGTATCGTAACCCTAACACTAACCCTAACCCTAACCCTAAACCTTAACCATACACTAACCCTAACCCGATCCCTAACCCTAACCCTAACCCGTACACCTAACCCTCCCCATAGCCTAATCCTAACTCTAACCCTAACCCTTAACCCTAACCCTAACCCTTACCCTAACCCGTACCCAAACGGTAAACCTAACCCGTACCCTAACACTAACCCAAACCCGTGTTCTAACCCTAACCCTAAACCTAAACCTAACCCTAACCCACACCCTTAACTTAACCCAAACCCTAACCCTAACCAAAACCCTTAACCGTAATCTAACCCTAACCCATGCCCTAACCCTAACCCTAACCTTAACCGTAACCCTAACCCGTACCCTAACCCTAAAACTAACCATTACCCTAACCCGAACCCTAACCCTAAACCGTACCCTAACACTAAACCTAACCCTAACCCTGCCCCTAAACCTAACCTTAACCCTTACACTAATCCTAACCCTAACAATAACCCGCACCCTAAACCTAACCCTAACCCGTACCCTAACCCTAACCCGTAATCAAAACCTAACTCTAACCCTAAACTTAACCCGTACGCTAACCCTATCCCGTACCCTAAAGCTAAACCTAACCCGTATCCTAAATCTAAATTTAACCCTAAGCCATACCATAACCCTATCCCTAACCCTAACCCTGACCCTAAACCTAAACCTAACCCTAACCCGTACCCTAACACTAAACCTAACCCTAACCCTGACCCTAAACCTAACCCTAACCCTTACACTAATCCTAACACTAACGCTAACCCGCACACTAAACCTTACCCTAACCCGTACCCTAACCCTAACCCGCAACCTAAACCTAACCCTAACCCTAAACTTAACCCGTACGCTAACCCTATCCCGTACCTTAAAGCTAAACCTAACCCTTATCCTAAATCTAAACCTAACGCTAAGCCGTACCATAACCCTATCCCTAACGCTAACCCTAACCCTGACCCTAAACCTAAACCTAACCCAAAGCCTAACACTAACCCTAACCCTAACCGTAACCCTAACCCTAACCCGCACCTAAACCTAACACTAACCCATTCCCTAACCCAAACCCGTAAACTAAACCTATCCCTAACCCTAAACTTAACCCGTATGCTAATCGTATCCCGTATCCTAAACCTAACCCTAACACTTAACCTAACCCTAACCCTAACCCGAACCCTAAACTTAACACATACCCTAACCCTAACCTGAAACCTAACCCTAACCATAAACCATACCCTAAAACTAACCCTAACCCCTGACCTAACCCGTACCCAACCCTATCCTGTAACCTAACCCTAACCCTAACCCGTACCAAAACCCTAACCGTAACCCTAACCCATAGCCAAGCACTAACCCTAACCCTAACCCTAAACCGCACCCTAAACCTAAAGCTAACCCTAACCCTAACCCGTACCCGAAAGCTAACCCTAACCCTTGACCTAACCATTACCAACCCTATCCTGTAACCTAACCCTAACCCTAACCCGTACCCAAACCCTAACAGTAACCCTAACCCATAACATAGCACTAACCCTAACCCTAAACCTAACCCTAACCCGCACCCTAAACCTAAACCTAACCCTAACCCTAACCATAACCCGTACCCGTACCCTAACCTTAACCCATACCCTAACCCTAACCATAACCTTAAACGTAACCATGACCCGTACCCTAACCCTAAATCTAACCCGTACCCTAACCCCGACTCTAACCCTGAACCATACCCTAACACTAACCCTAACCCTAACCCTGACCCTAAACCTAACCCTTACCCTTACACTAACCCTAACCCTAACCCTAACCCGCACCCTAAACCTAACCCTAACCCGTACCCTAACCATAACCCGTAACCTAAACCTAACCCTAACCCTAAACTTAACCCTTACGCTAACCCTATCCCGTACCCTAAACCTAACCCTAACCCTTATCCTAACCGTAAACCTAAACCTAAGCCAAACCCGTACATTAACCTTAACCCTAAACCTAACACTAATCCTACCCTGTTCTCTATACCTAAACCTAACCATAACCCTAACCCTAACCCTAAACCTAACCCTAACACTAACCCTAACCCGTATTCTAACCCTAACCCTAACCCTAACCCTAACAGTAATCTAACCGTAACCCTAACCTTCACCCTAACACTAACCCGTACTGTAACCCTAGCCCGTAACATAACCCTAACCCTAACCCGTAACCTAACCCTAACCCTAACTCGTACCCTAAACCTAACCCTAACCCTAAACTTATCCCGTACACAAACCCTATCCCGTACCCTAAACTTAACCCTAACCTGTACCCTAACCCTAACCCTAACCCTATCCACACAGTAACACTAACGCTAACACTAACACTAACCCTAACACGTACTCTAACCCTAAACCTAACCCTAAACCTAACCCTAACCCGTTGTGTAACCCTAACCCGTACCCTAACACTAACCCTTACCCTAACCCTAAACCTAACCCGTACCATAACCCTAAATGTAACCCTTACCCCTACCCAAACCCTAACCCTAACTCATACCCTAACCCTAACCCTAACCCTAACCCTAAACTGCACACTAAAACTAAACCTAACCCTAGACCTAACACGTACACTAACCCTATCCCGTACCGGAATCTTAACCCTAACCCATTCCATAACCCTAACACTAACCCTAACCCGAACCATAACTCTAACCCTAACCCAATCCCTAACACATACACTAACCCTAACCCGAACCCTAACCCGTACTCTAACCCATACCCTAACCCTACCCATAGCCTAACCCTAACTCTAACCCTAAATCCTAACCCTAACCCTAACCCTAACCCTTACACTAACCCGAACCCAAAAGGTAAACCTAACCCGTACATTAACAGTAACCAAAACCCGTACTCTAACCCTAACCCTAACCCTAACCCTAACCAGCACCCTAAACTTAACCCAAACCCTAACCGAAAACATAACCCTTAATCGTAACCTAACCCTAACCCATATCCTAACCCTAACCATAACCCAACCCTAACACTAACCTACCCTAACCCCTAACCCTAACCCTAACCTACCCTAACCACTAACCCTAACCCTAACCCTAACCGTAACTACCCTAAACCTAACCCCTAACCCTAACCCGTAACCCTAACCGTAACCTAACCCTAACCCTAACCTACCTAACTACCCGCTAACCCTCCGTACCCTGAACCCTAACCCGTACACCTTAACCCTAAACCTAACCTAACACTAACCCTAAACCTTACTCTAACCCTAAGCCTACCCTAATCCTAACCATAAACTAACCCTAACCCTCACCCTAACCCTAACCCATACTGTAACCCTAACCCGTACCATAAGCCTAACACTAACCTGTATCCTAACCCTAACCCTAACTTGTACCGTAATCCAAAACCTAAGCCTGACCCTAACCCTAACCGTAACCCGTAACCTAACCCTAACCCGTACCCAAACCCTAACAGTAACCCTAACCCATAACCTAGCACTAACCCTAACCCTAACCCGCACCCTAAACCTAAACCTAACCCTAACCCTAACCATAACCCTTACCCGTATCCTAACCCTAACCCATACCCTGACTCTAACAACCCGCACCCTAAACCTAAACCTAACCCTAACCCTAACCATAACCCTTACCCGTATCCTAACCCTAACCCATACCCTGACTCTAACCATAACCTTAACTGTAACCCTGACCCAAACCCTAACCCTAAAACTAACCTGTACCCTAAACCCAAACCTAACCCTAACCCTTGCCATAACCCTATCCCTAACCCTAATCCTGACCCTAAATGTAACCCTAAACCAAACCCTAACCCTAACCCTACCTCTAACCCGCACCTAAACCTAACCCTAACCCGTTCCCTAACCCTAACCCATCACTTAAACCTAACCCTAACCCTAAACTTAACCCGTACACTAACCCTATCCAGTATCCTAAACCTAACCGTAACCCGTACCCTCACCCTAACCCTAACCCTATCCGTACACTAACCCTAACCCTAACACTAACACTAACCCTAACCCGTACTCTAAACCTAACCCTTACCCTAAACCTAACCCTAACCCGTACTCTAACCTTAACCCGTACTCTAACACTAACCCTAACCCTAACACTAACCATAACCCGTACTCTAACCCTAAACCTAACCCTAACTCTAACCCTAACCCGTACTATAACGCTAACGCTAACCCTAACCCTAACCATAACCCTAACCCGTAGAGTAACCCTAACTGGCACCCTAACCCTAAACCTAACCCTGACCTAACCCTAACCCGTACCCTAACCCTAAACCGTACCCTAACCCTAACCTTAAACCTATCCCGTACCCTAACCCTAAACGTAACGCTGACCCGTAACCAAACCCTAACACTAACACGTACCCTAACCCTAACCCACCCCGCACACTAAACCTAAACCTAACCCTAGACCTAATACGTACACTAACCCTATCCATACCCCAAACTTAAACCTAACCCGTATCGTAACCCTAACACTAACCCTAACCCTAAACCTAACCCTAACCCGTACACTAACCCTAACCCGAACCCTAACCTTAACCCTAACCCGTACCCTAACCCTACCCGTAGCCTAACCCTATCTATAACCCTAAACCCTAACCCTAAACCTAACCCTTCGCTAACCCATACCCAAAAGGTAAACCTAACCCGTACCCTAACACTAACCCAAACCCGTACTCTAACACTAACCCTAACCCTAAAACTAACCCTAACCCGCACCCTAACTTAACACGAACCCTAACCAAAACCATAACCCTAAACCGTAACCTAACCCAAACCCATACCCTAACCCTAAACCTAACCTTAACCATAACCCTAACCTGTACCCTAACCCTAAAACTAACCCGTACCCTAACACCAAACCTAACACTAACGCGTACCCTAACCCCAACCCTAACCCTAATCCGTACCCTAATTCTAACCCTAACCCTAACCCTGACACTAAACCTAACCCTAACCCTTACACTAATCCTAAAACTAACCCTAACCCACACCCTAAACCTAACTCTAACCCGTACCCTAACCCTAACCAGTAACCTTAACCTAACCCTAACCCTAAACTTAACCCGTACGCTAAACCTATCCCGTACCCTGAACCTAACCCTAACCCGTATTCTAACCCTAAACCTAAACCTAAGCCTAACCCGTACATTAACCCTAACCCTAACCCTAACACTAACCCTACCCCGTACTCTAAACCTAACCCTAACCCTAACCCTAACCCTAACCCGTACACTAACCCTAACGCTAAACCTAACCTAACACTAACCCTAACCAGTTCTCTAACCCTAAACTTAACCCTAAACATACTCTAACCGTAACCCTAACCCTCACACTTCCCCTAACCCGTACTGTAACCCTAACCCATACCATAACACTAACCCTAACCCGCACTCTAACCCTAACCCTAACTTGTACCCTAACCCTAACCCTAACCCTGACCCTAACACTAACCGTAACCAGTACCCTAAACCTAAACCGTACTCTAACCCTAATCCTAAATCTAACCCGTACCCTAAACCTAACCCTAACCCTAACTCGTACCCTACCCCTAACCCTACCCTAACCTTAACCCTAACCCGTACCCTAAGCCTAACCCATACCCTAACACTAACCCTAAACCTAACCCTAACCCTAACCCGTACCCTAAACCTAACCCTAGCCCTTGACCTAACCCATACCAAACCCTAACAGTAACCCTAACCCATTATCTAGCACTAACCCTAACACAAACCCTAACCCGCACCCTAAACCTAAACCTAACCCTAACCCTAACCATAACCCTTACCCGTACCCTAACCGTAACCCATATCCTAATCCTAACCCTAACCTTAACTGTAACCCTGACCCGTACCCTAACCCTAAAACTAACCTGTACCCTAACCCCAAAACTAACCCTAACCCGTACCATAACCCTATCCCTAACCATAACCCTGACCCTAAACCTAACGCTAACCCAAACCCTAACCCTAACCCTAAACCTAATCCGCACCTGAACCTAACCCTAACCCCAACCCGTTCCCTATCCCTAACCCTAACACTATCTGTACACTAACCCTAACCATAACCCTAACACCATCACTAACCCTAACCCGTACTCTAACTCTAACCCTAAACCAAAACCTAACCCTAAACTTAACCCTAACCGTACTCTAACCGTAACCCTAACCCTCACACTAACCCTAACCCGTACTGTAACCCTAACCCATAACATAACACTAACCCTAACCCGCACTCTAACCCTAACCCTAACTTGTACCCTACCCCTAACCCTAACCCTGACCCTAACACTAACCGTAACCAGTACCCTAAACCTAAACCGTACTCTAACACTAATCCTAAATCTAACCCGTACCCTAAACCTAACACTAACCCTAACTCGTACCCTACCCCTAATCCTACCCTAACCTTAACCCTAACCCGTACCCTAAGCCTAACCCATACCCTAACACTAACCCTAAACCTAACCCTAACCCTAACCCGTACCCTAAACCTAACCCTAGCACTTGACCTAACCCATACCAAAACCTAACAGTAACCCTAACCCATTATCTAGCACTAACCCTAACCCAAACCCTAACCCGCACCCTAAACCTATACCTAACCCTAACCCTAACCATAACACTTACCCGTACCCTAACCGTAACCCATTCCTAACCCTAACCCTAACCTTAACTATAACCCTGACCCGTACCCTAACCCTAAAACTAACCTGTACCCTAACCCCAAACCTAACCCTAACCCGTACTATAACCCTATCCCTAACCATAACCCTGACCCTAAACCTAATGCTAACCCAAACCCTAACCCTAACCCTAAACCTAATCCGCACCTGAACCTAACCCTAACCCCAACCCGTTCCCTAACCCTAACCCTAACACTATCTGTACACTAACCCTAACCATAACCCTAACACCATCACTAACCCTAACCCGTACTCTAACTCTAACCCTAAACCAAAACCTAACCCTAACACGAACCCTAACCCGTACTCTAACCCTAAACCTAACCCTAACTCTAACCCTAACCCGTACTATAACGCTAACCCTAACCCTAACCCTAACCATAACCCTAATCCATACAGTAACCCTAAACCGTACCCTAACCCTAACGCTAACCCTGACCTAACCCTAACCCTAACCCGTACCCTAACCCTAAACCGTAGCCTAACCCTAACCATAAACCTAACCCGTACCCTAACCCTAAACGTAACGCTAACCCGTACCCAAACCTTAACCCTAACACATACACTAAACATAACCCTAATCCGCACACTAAACCTAAACCTAACCCTAGACCTAACACGTACACTAACCCGATCCCATACCCCAAACTTAACCATAACCCCTATCATAACCCTAACACTAACCCTAACCCTAACCCTAAACCTAAACCGTACACTAACCCTAACCCGATCCCTAACCCTAGCCCTAACCCGTACCCTAACCCTACCCATAGCCTAATCCTAACTCTAACCCTAACCCCTAACCCTAACCCTAACCCGTACGCTAACCCGTACCCAAACGGTAAACCTAACCCGTACCCTAACACTAACACAAACCCGTGTTCTAACCCTAACCCTAAACCTAAACCTAACCCTAACCCACCCCCTCAACTTAACCTGAACCCTAACCCAAACCAAAACCCTTAACCGTAATCTAACCCTAACCCATGCCCTAACCCTAACCCTAACCTTAACCGTAACCCTAACCCATACCCTAACCCTAAAACTAACCCGTACCCTAACCCGAACCCTAACCCTAACCCGTACCCTAACACTAAACCTAACCCTAACCCTGACCCTAAACCTAATCCTAACCCTAACACTAATCCTAACCCTAACGATAACCCGCAACCTAAACCTAACCCTAACCCGTACCCTAACACTAAACCTAACCCTAACCCTGACCCTAAACCTAACCCTAACCCTTACACTAATCCTAACCCTAACGCTAACCCGCACCCTAAACCTAACCCTAACCCGTACCCTAACCCTATCCCGTAACCTAAACCTAAACCTAACCCTAAACTAAACCCGTACGCTAACCCTATCCCGAACCCTAAACCTAACCCTAACCCGTATCCTAACCCTAAACCTAACCCTAAGCTTAACTCGTACTTTAACCCTAACCCTAACCCTAACACTAAGCCTACCCCGTACTCTAACTCTAACCCTAAACCGTACCATAACCCGTACCCTAACCCTAACCCTAAACCATACCCGTACCCTAAACTGTACCCTACACCTAACCTGTACCCTAATCCTAACCCTAACCCTAAACCGTACCCTAAACCTAAACCTAATCCTAAATTGTATCCTAACCCTAACCCTAACCCTGACGCTAACCATAACCCTAAACCGTACACTAAACCTAACCGTAACTCTTGACCTAACCCGTAACCAACCCTATCCTCTAACCTAACCCTAACCCTAACCCGTACCAAAACCCTAACCGTAACCCTAACCCATAGCCTAGCACTAACCCTAACCCTAACCCTAAACCGCACCCTAAAACTAAACCTAACCCTAACCCTAACCATACCCCTTACCCGTGCCCTAACACTAACCCATACCCTAACCCTAACCTTAACAGTAACCCTGACCCGTACCCCAACTCTAAAACTAACCCCTACCCTAACCCTAACCCTAACCCTCACCTAAACCTAACCCTAACCCGTACCCTAAACCTAAACCATAACCTAAACCTAACCCTAACCCTAAACTTAACCCGTAGGCTAATCCTATCCCGTATCCTAAACCTTACCCTAACCCGTACCCTAACCCTAACCCGTAACCTTAACCTAACCCTAACCCTAAACTTAACCCGTACGCTAACCCTATCCCGTACCCTAAACCTAACCCTAACCCGTATTCTAACCCTAAACCAAAACTAAGCCTAACCCGTACATTAATCCTAACTCTAACCCTAACACTAACCATACACCGTACTCTAACCCTAACCCTAAACCTAATCCTAACCCTAATCCGTACACTAACCCTAACCCTAAACCTAACCTAACACTAACCCTAACCTGTACTCTAACCCTAACCCTAACCCTAAGCATACTCTAACCCTAACCCTAAACCTCACCCTAACCCTAAACCGTACTGTAACCCTAACTCATACCATAATACTAATCCTAACACGTACCCTAACCCTAACCCTAACTTGTACCCTAACCCTAACACTAACCCTGACCCTAACACTAACCATAACCCGTACCCTATACCTAACCTGTACTCTAACCCTAATCCTAACCCTAACCCGCACCCTAAACCTAACCCTAACTCGTACCCTACACCTAACCCTAACCCTACCCTAAACTTAACCCTAACCCATACCCTAAGCCTAACCAATACTCTCACACTAACCCTAAACCTAACCCTAACCCTAACCCGTACCCTAAACCTAACCCTAACCCTCGACCTAACCTGTACCAACCCCTAACAGTAACCGCAACCCATAACCTAGCACTAACCCTAACCCAAACCCTAAACAGCACCCTAAACCTAAACCTAAGCCTAACCCTAAACATAACCCTTACCCGTACCCTAACCGTAACCCATATCCTAACCCTAACCCTAAACTTAACTGTAACTCTGACCCATACACTAACCCAAAAACAACCTGTACCCTAACCCCAAACCTAACACTAACCCGTACCATAAACTTATTCCTAACCCCAACCCTGACCCTAAACCTAACCCTAACCCAAACCCTAACCCTAACCCTAACCCTAACCCTAACCCGCACCTAAACCTAAACCTAACCCGTTCCCTAACCCTAATCCGTACCCTAAACTTAACCCTAACCCTAAACTTAACCCGTACGCTAATCCTAGCCCGTATCCTAAACCTAACCTTAACCCGTACCCTAACCATGACCCGTAACCTTAAACTAACCCTTACCCTTAACTTAACCCATAACTAACCCTATCCCGTAACCTGAACCTAACTCTAACCAGTATTTTAAGCCTAAACCTAAACCTAAGCCTAACCCGTACATTAACCGTAACCCTAACCCTAACACTAACCCTAATCCGTACACTAACCCTAACCCTAAACCTAACCTAACACTAATCCTAACCCTAACCCTAACCCTAACCCTAACCCTGACCCTAACCCTAACCCTAACCCTTACACTAATCCTAACCCTAACACTAACCCGCACCCTAAACCTAACCCTAAACCGTACCCTAACCCTAACCCATAACCTAAAACTAACCCTAACCCTAAACTTAACCCGTACGCTAACCCTATCCCGTACCCTAAAGCTAAACCTAACCCTTATTGCAAATCTAAACCTAACCCTAAGCCGTACCATAACCCTATCCCTAAACCTAACCCTGACCCTAAACCTAAACCTAACCCAAAGCCTAACCCTAACCCTAACCCTAACCCTAACCCTAACCCTAACCCGCACATAAACCTAACCCTAACCCGTTCCCTAACCCAAACCCGTAAACTAAACCTAACCCTAACCCTAAACTTAACCCGTATGCTAATCGTAACCCGTATCCTAAACCTAACCCTAACCCGTACCCTAACCCTAACCCTAACCCTATCCGTACTCTAACCCTAACCCTAACCCTAACACTAACCCTAACCCGTACTCTAACCCTAACCCTAACCCTAGGCCTAACCGTACTCTAACCCTAACCCTAACCCTCAACCTAACCCTAACTCGTACTGTAACCTTAACCCGTAACATAACCCTAACCCTAACCCGTACCCTAAACCTAACCCTAACTCGTACCCTAACCATAACCCTGACCCTAACACTAACCATAAACCATATCCTAAATGTAATCCTAACCTAACTCGTTCCCTAACCCTAACCCTAACCCTTACCCTAACCCTAACCCTAACCCGAACCCTAAACCTAACCCATACCATAACCCTAACCCGAAACCTAACCCTAACCATAAACCATACCCTAAAACTAAACCTAACCCTTGACCTAACCCGTAGCCAACCCTATCCCATACCCTAACCCTAACCCGTACCCAAAACCTAACTTTGACCCTAACCCATACCCTAGCGCTAACCCTAACCCTAACCCTAACCCTAAGCCTAACCCGCACCCTAAACCTAAACTTAACCCTAACCCTAACCATAACGCTTACCCATATCCTAACCCTAACCCATACCCTACACTAACCCTAACCTTAACCGTAACCTTAACCCGTACCCTAACCCTAAAACTAACCCGTACCCTAACCCCAACCCTAACCCTAACCCGTACCATAACCCTATCCCTAATGCTAACCCTGAACCTAAACCTAACCGTAAACCGTACCCGAACCCTTAGCCTAACCCTAACCCTAAGACTCACCTAAACCTAACCCATACCCTTATCCTAACTTGTAACCTAAACCTAACCCTAATCCTAAACTTAACCCGTATGCTAACCCTAGCCCAAACCCTAAACCTAACCCTAACCTCTACCCTAACCCTAACCCTAACCCTATCCGTACACTAAATCAAACATTAACTCTAACCCTAACCCGTAGTATAACACAAACACTAACCCTTACCCTAACCCTAACCCTAACCCTAACCCTTACTCTAACACTATCCCGTAGCCTAACCCTAACTCTAACCGTAACGCCTAACCCTAACCCTAACCCTAACACTTACCCAAACCCATACCCAAACGGTATACCTAACCCGTACCCTAACACTAACTCAAACCCGTACTCTAACCCTAACCCTAAACCTAACCATAACTCTAAACAGCACCCTAAACTTAACCCTAACCCTAACCCTTACCATAACCCTTTACCGTACCCTAACCCCAACCCTTACCCTAACCCGTATGACCCTATCCCTAACCCTAACCCTGACCCTAAACCTAACCCTAACCCGTACCCTAACCCTTACCCGCACCTAAACCTAACTCTAACCCGTACCCTAACCCTAACCCGTAACCTAAACCTAACTCTAACCCTAAACTTAACCCGTACACTAACCCTATTCCGTACCCTAAACCTAACCCTAACCTGTACCCTAACCCTAACCCTAACCCTATCCGTACACTTACCCTAAACCTAACACTAACCCTAACCTGTACTCTAAACCTCACCCTAACCCTAAACCTAACCCTAACCCGTACACTAACCTTAAAAATAACCCGTACCCTAACACTAACCCTAACACTAACCCTGACCCTAAACCTAACCCTAATCCTTACACTAACCCTAACCCTAACCCTAACCCGCACCCTAAACCTAACATTAACCCGTACCCTAACCCTAACCAGTACCTAAACCTAACCCTAACCCTAAACTTAACACGTATGGTTTAGAGTTAGGGTGAGGCTATGGATAGGTTTAGAGTACGGGTTAGTGTTAGTGTTAGGGTTAGGGTTAGGGTTAGAGTACGGGTTAGGGTTAGAGTTATGGTTAGTGTACGGGTTAGGTTTAGGTTACGGGTTAGGGTTAGGGTTATGGTACGGTTTAGGGTTACAGTGCGGGTTAGTGTTAGTGTGAGGGGACGGTTAGAATTAGGGTCAGGGTTAGGGTTAGTGTACGAGTTAGGGTTAGGGTTAGGGTACGGGTTAGGGTTAGGGTTATGGTACGGTTTAGGGTTACAGTACGGGTGAGTGTTAGGGTGTGGGTTAGGGTTAGGGTTAGAGTACGGTTATGGTTAGGGTTAAGGTTAGGGTTAGAGTATTGGTTAGGGTTAGTTTTATGGTTAGGGTTAGGGTTAGGGTTAGGGTTAGGTTTAGAGTACGGGGTAGGGTTAGTGTTAGGGTTAGGGTTAGGGTTAATGTATGGGTTAGGCTTAGGGTTAGGTTTAGGGTTAGGATAAGAGTTAGGGTTAGGTTTAGGGTGCGGGATAGGGTTAGGGTTGGGGTTAGGGTACGGGTTAGTTTTAGGGTTAGGGTACGTGTTAGGGTTACGTTTAAATATAGGGGTATGTTAGCGTGTGGGTTAGGTTAGGGTACGGTAAAGGGTTATGGATATGGTTAGGGTTGTGGTTATGTTTAGATTGCCTAACTAACTCTAAACCTAACCCCTAACCGTAACCCTAACCATTACCCTAACCTGTACACAAAAGGTAAACCTAACCCGAACCCTAACACTAACCCAAACCCGTACTCTAACCACAACCCTAACCCTAACCCATACCCTAACACTAACCCTACCCCTAACCCTGACCCTAAACCTAACCCTAACCTCAACACTAACCCTAACCCTAACCCTACCCGCACTCTAAACCTAACACTAACCCGTACCCTAACCCTAACCCGTAACCTAAACCTAACCTTAACCCTAAACTTAACCCGTATGCTAACCCTATCCCCTACCCTAAACCTAAACCTAACCCGGAACCTAACCCTAAACCTAACCCTAAGCCTAACCCGTACATTAACCCTAACCCTAACACTAACACTAACCTTACTCCGTACTCTAAACCTAACACTAACACTAACCCTAACCCAACTCGTACTCTAACCCTAACACTAACACTCACCCTAACCCTAACCCGTACTGTAACCCTAACGCGTAACATAACCCTAAATCTAACCCGTACCCTAACCCTAACCCTAACTCGTACCCTAACCCTAATCCTAACCCATACCTTAAACCTAACCCATACCCTAATCCTAACCCTAAACCTAATCCGTACCCTAAACCTAAACCTAACCCTAACTCGTACCCTAACCCTATCCCTGACCCTAAACAACACACTAAACCTAAAACTAACCATAACCCTAACCATAACACTTTCCCATACCCTAACCCCAACCCTAACCAAACCCGTACCATGACCCTATCCCTAACGCAAACCCTGACCCTAAACCTAACCCTAAACAGAACCCTACCCTAACTCTAACCCTAACACTAACCCCCACCTAAACCTAACCCTATCCCGTACCTTAAACCTAAACCTAACCCGTACCCTAACCCTAACCCTATCCCGAATCCGATCCGTACACTAACCCTAACCCTAATCCTAACCCTAACACTAACCCTAACCCGTAATCTAACCCTAAACTTAACCCTAAACCTAACCCTAACCCGTACTGTAACCCTAACCCGTACCCTAACACTAACTCTAACCCTCACACTAACCCTAAACCGTACTCTAACCAAAAACCTAAACCTAACTCTAACCCTAAACCCTAACCCTAACACTAAGCCTTACCCTTACCCTAACCCGTACCCAAATGGTAAAACTAACCCATACCCTAACACTAACCCAAACCCTTACTCTAACCCTAACCCTAACCCTAACCTTAAACCGCAATCTAAACATAACCCTAACCATAACCATAACCCATAATCATACCCTAACTCTAACCCACACCTTAACATAACCCTAACTTTAACCATAACCCTAACACGTACCCTAACCCTAAAACTAACGCGTAAGCTAACCCCAACTCTAACCCTAACCCATACCCTAAAACTAACCCTAACCCTAACCCTGACCCTAAACCTAACCCTAACCTCTACACTAACCCTAACCCTAACCCATTACCGAAACCTAACCCTAACCCTTAACTTAACCCAGACGCTAAACCTATTCCGTACCCTAAACCTAACCCTAACCCGTAACCTAACCTTAAACCTAACCCTAAGCCTAACCCGTACTTTAACCCTCACCCTAACACTAACACTAACCCTACCTGTACTCTAACCCTAACCTAAACCTAACCCTAACCCTAAACCTAACCCATACCCTAACCCTAACCCTAACCCTTTCCCTAATCCTAATGCTAACACTAACCTTACTCCGTACTCTAACCCTAACCCTAACCCTAACCCGACTCGTACTCTAAACCTAAAACTAAACTCAACCTAACCCTAACGCGTACTGTAACCGTAATCCATAACATAATCCTAACCCTAACCCGTACCCTAACCCTAACCCTAACTCGTACCCTAACCCTAACCCTGACCCTAACCCTAAACCGTACCCTAAACCTAACCCGTACTCTAACCCTTACCCTAAAACTAACCCGTACCCTAAACCTAACCCTAACCCTAACTCATACCCTAACCCTAATCCTAACACTGACCCTAACCCTAACCCTAACCCGTACCTTAAACATAACCCGTACCCTAACCCTAACCCTAACCCATACCCAAAACCTAACCCTAACCCTAACTCGTACCCTAACACTAACCCTGAGCCTCACCCGCACCCTAAACCTAAAACTAACCCTAACCCTAACCATAACACTTACCCGTACCCTAACCCTAACCCATACCCTAACCATAACCCTAACCTTAACCGTAACCCTGACCCGTATCCTAACCCTAAAACTAACCCGTACCCTAACCCCAACCCTAACCCTAACCCGTACCATAACCCTATCCCTAACGCAAACCCTGACCCTAAACCTAACCCTAACCCTTTCCCTAACCCTAACCCTCACCCTAACCCTAACACTAACCCTCTCCTAAACCTAAACCTATCCCGTAACTTAAACCTAACCCTAACCAGTACCCTAACCCTAAACCTAACCCGAACCCGATCCGTACACTAACCCTAACCCTAACCCCAACCCTAACACTAACCCTAACCCGTACTCTAAACCTAAACTTAACACTAACCTAACCGAACCCATACTCTAACCCTAACCCGTACCCTAACACTAACCCTAACCCTCACACTAACCCTAACCCGTACTCTAACCCTAAACTTAACCCTAACTCTAACCCTCACCTGCACTATAACCCTAACCCAAACCTAACCTTAAACCGAACCCGTACTCTAACCCTATCCCGTAGCCTAACCGTAACTCTAACACTAAACTCTAACCCTAACCCTAACCCTAACCCTTACCCTAAACCTTACCCAAATGATAAACCTAACCCATACCCTAACACTAACCCAAACCCGTACTCAAACCCTAAACCTGACCCTAAACCTAACCTGTACACTACCCCTAACCCTAACCCTAACCCGCACCCTAAACCTAACCCTAACCCGTACCCTAACCCTTACCCATAACCTAAACCTAACCCTAACCCTAAACTAAACCCGTACGCTAACCCTATCCTGTACCCTAAACCTAACCTTAACTCTTATTTTAACCCTAAACCTAACCCTAGACTTAACCCGTATCATAAACCTAACCCTAACCCTTGACCTAACCCGTACCCAACCCTATCTCGTACCCTAAACCTAACCCTAATCCGTACCCTAAGCCTAACCCGTAACCTAAACCTAAACCTAACCTTAAACTTAACCCGTACGCTAACCCTATCCCATACCCTAAACCTAACCCTAACCCGTAACCTAACCCTAAACCTAACCCTAAGCCTAACCCGTACATTAAACCTAACCCTAAACCTAACATTAACCGTACCCCGTACTCTAACCCTAACCCTAAACCTAACCCTAACCCTAAACAGTACCCTAACCCTAACAGAAACCCTTACCCTAACCCTAACACTAACACTAACCCGTACTCTAACCCTAACCCTAACCCTATCCCTAACACTAACCCTTACCCGTACTCTAACCCTAACCCTACCCCTCACCCTAACCCTAACCCGTACTGTAACCCTAACCCGTAACATGACCCTAACCCTAACCCGTACCCTAACCCTAACTCGTTCCCTACCCTAACCCTGACCCTAACACTAACCCTAACTCGTAACCTAAACCTAACCCGTACCCTAACCCTAACGCTAATCAGGAACCTAAACCTAACCCTAACCCTAACTCGTACTCTAACACTAACCCTAAGCCTTACCCTAACCCTTACCCAAACGGTAAACCTAACCCGTGCCCTAACACTGACCCAAACCCGTACTCTAACCCTAACCCTAACCCTAACCCTAAACCGCAATCTAAACATAACCACAACCCTAACCATAACCATAACCCTTTCCCGTACCCTAACCTAACCCACACGCTAACATACCCCTATATTTAAACGTAACCCTAACACGTACCCTAACCCTAAAACTAACCCGAACCCTAACCCCAACCCTAACCCTAACCCATACCGTAACACTAACCCTAACCCTAACCCTGACCCTAACCTAACCCTAACCCGTACACTAACCCTAACCCTAAACCTAACCCGGAACCTAAACCTAAACCTAACACTAAACTTAACCCTTACGCTAAACCTATTCCGTACCCTAAGTCTAAACCTAACCCGTATCCTAACCCTAAACCTAACCCTAAGCCTAACCCGTACTTTTGCCCTCACCCTACCCTAACGCTAAACCTTCCCCGTACTCTAACCCTAACCTAACCCTAACCTTAAACCTAACCCATACCCTAACCCTACCCTAACCCTTTCCCTAACCCTAAACTAACCCTAACCCGTACTCTAACCCTAACCCTAACCCTAACCCTAACCCTAACCGTACTCTAACCATAACCCTAAACCTCACCCTAACCCTAACCCGTACTGTAACCCTAAACCGTAACATACCCGCACCCTAACCCGTACCCAAACCCTGACCCTAACTCGTACCAAAACCTAACCCTAACCCTAAACTTAACCCGTACACTAACCCTATCCCGTACCCTAAACCGTACCCTAAACCGTACCCTAAACCTAACCCTAACCCTATCCGCACACTAACACTAAACCTATCCCTAACATTAACCCTAACCCGTACTCTAACCCTAACCCTAACCCTAAACCTAACCCTAATCCTTACTCTAACCGTAACCCCTACCCAAACCCTAACCCTAACACGTACCCTAACCCTAAACCTAACCCGCACACTAAACCTAACCCTAACCCTAGACCTAACACGTACACTAACCCTATCCCGTACCGGAACCTTAACCCTAACCCGTACCATAACCCAAACCCTAACCCTAACCCGTACCATGACCCTATCCCTAAACCTAACCCTAACCCTTACCCTAACCCTAACCCTAACCCTATCCGTACACTAACCCTAACCCTAACCCTAACACTAACCCTAACCCGTACTCTAAACCTAACCCTAACCCTAAAACTAACCCTGACCCGTACCCTAACCCTAAAACTAACCCGTACCCTAACACTAATGCTAACCCTAACCCTGACACTAAACCCGCACCCTAAACCTTACACTAACCATAACCCTAACCAAAACCCGCACCCTAAACCTAACCCTAACCCGTACCCTAAACTTAACCCGTATCCTAAACCTAACCCTAACCCTAAACTTAACCCATACGCTAACCCTATCCTGTACCCTAAACCTAACCCTAACTCTTATCCTAACCCTAAACCTAACCCTAAGCCTAACCCGTACATTAACCCTAACCCTAACACTAACACTAACCCTACCCCGTACTCTAAACCTAACCCTAACCCTAACCCTAACACTAAACCTAAACCGTACTCTAATCCTAACCCTAACCGTTCTCTAACCCGAACCCTAACCCTCAACATAACTCTAACCCGTACTGTAAACCTAACCCGTACCATAACCCTAACCCTAACCCGTACCCTAAACCTAAACCTAACTCGTACACTAACCCTAACCCTGACCCTCACCCTAATACTAACCCGTACTGTAACCCTAACACGTACCATAACCTTAACCCTAACCCGTACCCTAACCCGTACCCTAACCCTAACCCAAACCCTAACCCGTACACTAAACCTAACCCTAACGCTAAATCGTACCCTAAACCTAACCCTAACACTGACCCTAAACCTAAACCTAACCCTTACCCTTAACCTAACCCGTACACTAACCCTAACTCTAACCCTAACCCGTACTATAACCCTAACACTAACCCTAACGCTAACCCTAATACTAACCCATACTCTAACCCTATCCCGTAGCCTAACCCTAACTCTAACCCTAACCCCTAAACCTAACCCTTACCCTAACCCGTATCCAAACAGTAAACCTAACCCATACCCTAACACTAACCCAAACCCGTACTCTAACCGTAACCCTAACCCTAACCCTAATCCTAAACCCCACTGAAACTTAACCCTAACCCTAACCCTAACCATAACCCTGAACCGTACCCTAACCCTAACCCACACCCTAACCCTAACCCTAACATTAACCGTAACCCTAATCCGTACCCTAAACCTAAAACTAAACCGTACTCTAACCACAACCCTAACCCTAACCCATATGCTAACACTAACCCTACCCCTAACCCTGACCCTAAACCTAACCCTAACCTGTACACTAAACCTAACCCTAAACCTAACCCGCACCCTAAACCTAACCCTAACCCGTACCCTAACCCTAACCCGTAACCTAAACCTAAAGCTAACCCTAAACTTAACCCGTACGCTAACCCTATCCCATACCGTAAACCTAACCCTAACCCGTAACCTAACCCTAAACCTAACCCTAAGCCTAACCCGTACATTGACCCTAACACTAACACTAACCTTACTCCGTACTCTAACCCTAACCCTAACCCTAACCCAACTCGTACTCTAACCCTAACACTAAAACTCACCCTAACAATAATCCATACTGTAACCCTAACCCGTAACATAACCCTAACTCTAACCCGTACCCTAACCCTAACCCTAACTCGTACCCTAACCCTAACCCTAACCCATACCTTAAACCTAACCCGTACCCTAACTCTAACCCTAACCCTAACCCGTACCCTTAACCTAACCCTAACCCTAACTTGTACCCTAAACCTATCCCTGACCCTAACCCGCACCCTAAACCTAAAACTAACCATAACCCTAACCATAACACTTTCCCATACCCTAACCCCAACCGTAACCTAACCCGTACCATAACCCTATCCCTAACGCAAACCCTGACCCTAAACCTAACACTAACCCGTACCCTAACCCTAAACCTAACCCTAACACTAACCCTCACCTAAACCTAAACCTATCCCGTACCTTAAACATAAACCTAACCCGTACACTAACCCTAACCCTAACCCGAGCCCGATCGTACACTAACCCTAACCCTAACCCTAACACTAACACTAACCCTAACCTGTACTCTAACCCTAAACTTAACCCTAAACCTAACCCTAACCCGTACACTAACCCTAACCCGTACCCTAACACTAACCCTAACCCCCACACTAACCCTAATCCGTACTCTAACCCTAAACCTAACCCTAACCCTAACCCTAACCCTAACCCTAACCTTAACAACTAACCCTAACCCTAACCCTAACCCTAACCCTTACCCTACCCGTACCCAAACGGTAAACCTAACCCGTACCCTAACACTAACCCAAACCCGTACTCTAACCCTAACCCTAACCCTAACCCTAAACCGCAATCTAAACATAACCCTATCCCTAACCATAACCCTTAACCGTACCCCAACCCTAACCCACACCCTAACATAACCCTAACTTTAACCATAACCCTAACACGTACCCTAACCCTAAAACTAATGTGTACCCTAACCCCTACACTAACCCTAACCCATGCCCTCAAACTAACCCTAAACCTAACCCTGACACTAAACCTAACCCTAACATCTACACTAACCCTAACCCTAACCCATAACCTAAACCTAACCCTAACACTAAACTTAACCCGTACGCTAAACCTATTCCGTACCCTAAATCTAACCCTAACCCGTAACCTAACCCTAAACCTAACCCTAAGCCTAACCCGTACTTTTCCCCTCACCCTACCCTAACACTAAACCTACCCCGTACTCTAACCCTAACCTAACCCTAACCTTAAACCTAACCTATACCCTAACCCTACCCTAACCCTTTCCCTAACCCTAACACTAACCCTAACCCGTACTCTAACCCTAACCCTAACCCTAACCCTAACCGTACTCTAACCATAACCCTAAACCTCACCCTAACCCTAACCCGTACTGTAACCCTAAACCGTAACATACCCACACCCTAACCCGTACCCAAAACCTAACCCTAACTCGTACCCTAAACCTAACCCTAACCCTAAACTTAACCCGTACACTAACTCTATCCCGTACCCTAAACCGTAACCTAAACCGTACCCTAAACCTAATCCTAACCCTATCCGCACACTAACACTAAACCTATCCCTAACACTAACCCTAACCTGTACTCTAACCCTAACCCTAACCCTAAACCTAACTCTAACCCTTACTCTAACCGTAACCCATACCCAAACCCTAACCCTAACATGTACCCTAAACCTAACCCTAACTCGCACACTAACCCTAACCCTAACCCTAGACCTAACACGTACACTATCCCTATCCCGTACCGGAACCTTAACCTTAACCCGTACCGTAACCCAAACCCTAACCCTAAACTTAACCCTAACACTAAACCTCACTCTAAACCTAACCCAAACCCTAAACCGTATGCTAAACTGAACCCTAACCTTTGACCTAACCCGTACCCAACCCTATTTCATACACTAAACTTAACCCTAACCCGTACCCAAACCCTAACAGTAAACCTAACCCATACCATAGAGCTAACCCTAACCCTAACCCTAAACCTAAACCGCACACTAAACCTAAACGTAACCCTAACCCTAATCATAAACCTTACCCGTACCCTAACCCTAACCCATACCCTAACACTAACCCTAACTTTAACCGTAAACCTAACCTGTACCCTAACCCTAAAACTAACCCGTACCCTAACCCCAACCCTAACCCTAACCCGTACCATGACCCTATCCCTAAACCTAACCCTAACCCGTACCCTAACCCTAACCCTAACCCTATCCGTACACTAACCCTAACCCTAACACTAACACTAACCTTAACCCGTACTCTAAACCTAACCCTAACCCTATACCTAACCCTAACCCGTACCCTAACCCTAAAACTAACCCGTACCCTAATACTAACGCTAACCCTAACCCTGACCCTAACACTAAACATAAACCATACCCTAAACGTAATCCTAACCTAACTCATTCCCTAACCCTAACCCTAACCCTTACCCTAAACCTAACCCTAACACGAACCCTAAACCTAACCCATACCCTAACCCTAACCCCAAACCTAACCCTAACCATAAACCATACCCTAAAACTAAACCTAACCCTTGACCTAACCCGTAGCCAACCCTATCCCATACCCTAATCCTAACCCTAACCCGTACCCAAAACCTAACATTAACCCTATCCCATAGCCTAACACAAACCTAACCCTAACCCTATCCGTACACTAACCCTAACCCTAACACTAACACTAACCCTAACCCGTACTCTAACCCTAACCCTAACCCTAACCCTAACCGTACTCTAACACTAACCCTAACCCTCAACCTAACCCTAACCCATACTGTGACCCTAACCCTATCCCGTACCCTAAACCGTAACCTAACCCTAACCCTAACCCGTACCCATACTCTAACTTGTACCCTAAACCTAACCCGTACCCTAACCCTAACCCTAACCCTACCCGTACCCTAAACCTAAACTTAACCCTAACTCGTACCCTAAACCTAACCCTAACCCTGACGCTAACCCTAACCCTAAACCGTACCCTAAACCTAACCATAACCCTTGACCTAACCCGTACCCAAGCCTATCCAGTAACCTAACCCTAACCCTAACCCGTACCAAAACCCAAACCATAACCCTAACCCATTGCCTAGCGCTAAACCTAACCCTAACACTAAACCACACCCTAAACCTAAACCTAACCCTAACCCTAACCATTACCCTTACCCGTACACTAACACTAACCCATACCCTAACCATAACCCTAACCTTAATCGTAACCCTGACCCATACCCTAACCCTAAAACTAAATCGTACCCTCACCCTAATCCTAACCCTAACCCTCACCTAAACCTAACCCTAACCCATACCCTAACCCTAACACGTAACCTAAACCTAACCCTAAACCTAATTTTAAACCGTACGCTAATCCTACCCCGTACCCTAAACCTAACCCTAACCCGTACCATAACATAACCCTAACCCTAACTCTAACCCCTACGCTAACCCTAACCCTTTCCCTAACCGTAACCCTAACCCTAACCCTAACCCTAACCGTACTCTAACCCTAACCCTAACACTCAACCTAACCCTAACCCGTCCTGTAACCCTAACCCGTAACATAAACCTAACCCTAACCCGTACCCCACCCTAACCCTAACGAGTACCCTAACCATAACACTGACCCTAACACTAACCATAAACCGTACCCTAAACGTAACCCTAACCCTAACTCGTAGCCTAACCCTAACCCTTACACTAACCCTAACCCTAAGCCTAACCCGGGCCCTAAACCTAACCCTAACCCGTACCCTAACCCTAACCCGTAACCTAAACCTAACCCTAACCCTAAAGTTAACCCGTACACTAACCCTATCCCGTAACCTGAACCTAAACCAAAACGTATACTAACCCTAAATCTAACCCTAAGCCTAACTCACATTAACCCTAACCCTAACCCTAAACCTAACCTGTACCCTAAACCTACCCATACCCTAACCCTAACCCTAAACCTAACCCTAACCCTAACCTGTACCCTAAACCTAACACTAACCCTTGACCTAACCCGTAGCAACCCTATCCCGTACCCTAACACTAACCCTAACCTGTACCCAAAAACTAACAGTAACCCTAACACATACACTAGGGTTAACCCAAACCCTAAATCTAAGCCTAAACAGCTCCCTAAACCTAAACCTAACCCTAACGCTAACCATAACACTAACCGGTACCCTAACCTTAACCCATACCCTAACACTAACCCTAACCTTAACCATAACCCTAACCCGTACCCTAACCCTAAAACTAACCCATACCCTAACCGCAACCCTAACCCTAACCCGTACCATAACCCTAACCCTAACCCTAACCCTAACCCTAACCCTAACCCCAACCCTAACCCTAACCCTAACCCTAACCCTAACCTGTACCCTAAACCTAACCCATGCCCTAACCCTAACCCTAAACCTAAACCTAACCCTAACCCGTACCCTAAACCTAACCCTAACCCTTGACCTAACCCGTACCCAACCCTATCCCGTACCCTAACACTAACCCTAACCCGTACCCAAACCCTAACAGTAACCCTAACCCATACCCTAGGGCTAACCCAAACCCTAACTCTAAGCCTAAACAGCTCCCTAAACATAAACCTAACCCTAAACCTAACCATAACCCTAACCGGTACCCTAACCCTAACCCATACCCTAACACTAACCCTAACCTTAACCGTAACCCTAACCCGTACCCAAACCCTAAAACTAACCCGTACCCTGACCCCAACCCTAACCCAAACCCGTACCATAACCCTATCCCTAACCCTAACCCTGACCCTAAACCTAACCATAACCTGTACCCTAACCCTAACACGCACCTAAAACTAACACTAACCCGGACCCAAACCCTAAACCATAACCTAAACCTAACTCTTATCCTAAACTTAGCGCGTACACTAACCCTATCCCTTACCCTAACCTAACCCTAACTAATACCCTAACCCTAACCCTAACACTAACCCTATCCGTACACTAACCCTAACCCTAACCCTAACACTAACCCTAACTGGTACTCTAACCCTAAAGCTAACCCTAAACCTAACCCTAACCCGTACTCTAACTCTAACCCGTACCCTAACACTAACCCTTACCCTAACCCTGAAACTAACCCGTACCCTAACCCTAAACGTAACCCTAACCCGTACCCAAACCCTAACCCTAACACGTACCCTAACCCTAACCCTAACCTGCACACTAAAGCTAACCCTAACCCTAGACCTAACACGTAAACTAAAACTATCCCGTACTGAAACCTTAACCCTACCCGTACCCTAACCCTAACTCTAACCCTAACCCCTAACCCTAAACCTAACCCTTACCCTAACCCCTACCCAAACGGTAAACTTAACCCGTACCCTAAAACTAACCCAAACCCGTACTCTAACCCTAACCCTAACCCGCACCTTAAACTTCACACTAATCCTAACACAAACCATAACCCTTAACCGTAACCTAAACCTAACCCATACCCTAACCCTAACCCTAACATTAACCATAACCCTAAACTGTACCCTAATCCTAAAACTAACCCGTACCCTAACCCCAACCCTAACCCTAACCCGTACTCTAACACTAACCCTAACCCTAACCCTGACCCTAAACCTAACCCTACCCCGTACCCTAACCCTAACCGGTAACCTAAACCTAACCCTAACCCTAAAGTTAACGCGTACGCTAACCCTATTCCGAACCCTGAATCTAACCCTAAACCATATCCTAACCCTAAATCTAACCCTAAGCCTAACCCATACATTAACCCTAACCCTAACCCTAACACTAACCCTACCCGGTACTTTAACCCTAACCCTAGCCCTAACCCTAAACCTAACCCTAACCCGTACCCTAACCCTAACCCGTAACCTAAACCCTACCCTAACCCTAACCTTAACCCGTACGCTAACCCTATCCCGCACCCAGAACCAAACCCTAACCCGTATCCTAACCCTAAACCTAACCCTAAGCCTAACCTGTATATTAACCCTAACCCTAACCCTAACAATAACCCTACCCCGTACTTTAACCCTAACCCTAACCCTAACGCTAAACCTAACCCTAACACTAACCCTTACCCGCACACTAAACCTAACACTAACCCTAGACCTAACACGTACACTAACCCTATTCCATACCGTAACCTTAAACCTAACCTGTACCGGGACCTAACACTAACCGTAACCCTAACACTAACCCTAACCCGTACACTAACCCTAAGCGGCACCCTAATCCTAACCCTAACCCTAACACTATCCATACACTAACCCTAACCCTAACCCTAACACTAACCCTAACCCGTACTCTAACCCTAACCCGTACCCTAAAACTAACCCTTACCCTAACCCTAAACCTAACCCGTTCCCTAACCCTAACCCGTAAACTAAACCTAACCCTAAACCTAAACATAACCCATACGCTAATCCTATCCCTTACCCTAAACCTAACCCTAACCCGTACCCTAAACCTAACCCTAACCCTAACCCTATCCGTACACTAACCCTAACAATAACCCTAAACCTAACACTAACCCTAAACCGTACTTTAACACTAACCTTAACCATAAACCTAACCCTAACTCGAACTCTAACCCTAACCCGTACACTAACACTAACCCTAACCCTAACACTAACCTTAACTGGTACTCTAACCCTAAAGCTAACCCTAAACCTAACCCTATACCGTACTCTAACCCTAACCTGTACCCTAACCCTAACCCTAACCCTAACCCGTAACCGTACCCTAACCCTAAACCTAACCCTTTCCCTAAACCTAACACTACCCCTAACCCGTACTCTAACCCTAACCCTAACCCAAACCCTAACCGTACCCTTACCCTAACCCTAACCCTCACCCTAAACCTAACCCGTACTGTAACCCTAACCCGTAACATAACCCTAACCCTAACCCGTACTCTAACCCTAACCCGTACTCTAACCCTAACCCTAAATCGTACCCTAACCCTAACACTGAACCTAACCCTAACCCGCACACTAAACCTAATCCGTACCTTAAACCTAAACCTTAACCCTAACCTGTACCCAAAACCTAACCCTAACCCTAACTCATACCCTAACCCTAACCCTAACCATGACCCTAACCCTAACCCTTACCCTAACCCGTACCCTAAACCTAACCCATACCCTAACCCTAACACTAAACCTAACCCTAACCCTAACCCATACCCTAAACCTAACCCTCACCCTTGACCTAACCCATACCAAACCCTATCTCGTACCCTAAACCTAACTCTAACCCGTACCCAAACCCTAACAGTAACCCTAACCCATACCCTAGCGCTAAACCTAACCCAAACCCTAAGCCTAACCCGCACCCAAAACCTAAACGTAACCCTAACCCTAACGATAAGCCTTACCCGTACCCTAACCCTAACCCTAACCCTCACCTAAACCTAAACCTAACACGTACCCTAACCGTAACCCGTAACCTAAACCTAACCCTAACCCTAAACTTAACCCGTACGTTAACCCTAGCCCGTACCCTAAACCTAAACCTAACCCGTACCCTAACCCTAACCCTAACCCTAACCCAATCCGTACACTAAATTTAACACTAAACCTAACCCTAACACTAACCCTAACCCGTACTCTAACCCTAAACCTAACCCTAAATCTAACCCTAACCCGTACTATAACCCTACCACTAACACTTACCCTAACCCTAAACCGTAATCTAACACTATCCCGTAGCCTAATCCTAACTCTAACCCTAACCCTAACCCTTACCCTAACCCGTACCCAAACGGTATATCTAACCCGTACCCTAACACTAACCCAAACCCGTACTCTAACCCTAACCCTAACCCTAACCATAAGCCTTAAACCTACCCTTACCCTAACCCACACCCTAACCCTAAACCGCACCCACAACTTAACCCTAACCTTAACTCTAACCATATGCCTTAACCGTACCCTAACCCTAACCCACACCCTAACCCTAACCCTAACTTTAACCATAACCCTAACCCGTACTCTAATCCTAAAACTAACCCATACCCTAACCCCAAACCTAACCCCAAACAATACCCTAAACTAACCCTAACCCTAACCGGCAACCTAAACCTAACCCTAACCCGTACCCTACCTCTAAACTGTAACCTAAACCTAAACCTATCCCTAAACGTAACACGTACGTTAACGTATCCCGTACCCTAAACCTAACCCTAACCTGTAACCTAACCCTAAACCTAACCCTAAGCCTAACCGGTACATTAACCCCAACCCTAACCCTAACACTAACCCTACCCCGTACTGTAACCATAAACCTAAACCTATCTCTAAACCATACCCTAACCCTAACCCTAAAGTTTTCCTTAACCCTATAACTAACCCTAACCCGTACTCCAACCCTAACGCTAACCCTAACGCTAACCCTAACCGTACTCTAACCCTAACCCTAACCCTCACCCTAACCCTAACCCATACTGTAACACTAACCCGTAACATAACCCTATCCCTTAAACATACCCTAACCCTAACCCTAAATCGAACCCTAACCCTAACCCTGAACCTACACTAACCCTAAACCGTAACCTAAATCTAACCGTACCCTAACCCTAACCCTAAATCTAACCCGTACCCTAAACCTAACCCTAACCCTAACTCGTACCCTAAACCTAACCCTAACCGTGACCCTAACCCTAACCCTAACCGGTACCCTAAACTTAACCCATACCCTAACCCTAACCCTAAACCTAACCCTAACCCTAACCCGTACCCTAAAACTAACCCTAACCCTTGACCTAACCCATAGCCAACCCTATCCCGTACCCTAACCCTAACCCTAAACCTAAACCTAACCCGCACTCTAAACCTAAACCTAACCCTAACCCTAACCATAACACTTACACGTACCCTAACCCTAAACCATACCCTAACCCTAACCCTAACCTTAACCATAACCCTGACCCGTACCCTAACCCTAAAACTAACCTGTACCCTAACCCCAACCCTTACCCTAACCAATAACATAACCCTATCCCTAAACCTAACCCTGATCCTAAACCTAACCCTAACGCTAACCCGTACCCTATCCCTAACCCTAACTCTATCTGCACACTAAACCTAACCCTAACCCTAACCTGTGCTCTAACCGTAACCCTAACCCTAAACCTAACCCTAACCCGTACAATAACCCTCACCCGTACCCTAACACTAACGCTTACGCTAACCCTAAACCTAACCCGTACCCTCAGCCTAAACGTAACCCTAACCCGTACCCAAAGCCTAACCCTGACACGTACCCTAACCCTAACCCTAACCCAAATCCTAACCCGCACACTAAACATAACCCTAACCCTCGAACTAACACGTACACTAACCCTATTCCGTACCGGAACCTTAACCCTAATCCGTACCATAACCCTAACACTAACCCTAACCCTAACACTAACCCTAACCCTAACCCTAACACTAACCCGTACACTAACCCTCATCCGAACACAAACCCTAAAACTAACCCATACCCTAACACTCACCCATACCCTAACCTTAACCTTAACATTAACCTTAAACCTGACCTGGACCCTAACCTTAAAACTAACTTGTAACCTAACGCCAACCCTAACACTAACCCGTATCATTACCCTAACCCTAATGCTAACCCTGACCCTAAACCTAACCCTAAACAGTACCCTAACCCTAACCCTAAACCTAACGCTAATCCTCACCTAAACCTAACCCTAACACGTACCCTGACCCTAACCCATAAACTAAACCTGACCCTAACCCTAAACTTAACCCGTACGCTAACACTAGCCCATAACCTAAACTTAACCCTAACCCGTACCCTAACCCTAACCCTAACTCTAACCCTATCCGTACACTAAACCTAACCCTAACCCTAACACTAACCCTAACCTGTACTCTAACCCTAAACCTAACCCTCACTCTAACCCTAACCCGTACTATAAGCCTAACCCTAACTCTTACCCTAACCCTTACCCTAACCCGTACTCTAACACTATCTCATAGCCTAACCCTAACCCCTAATCCTAACCCTAACCCTAACCCTTACCCTAACCCGAACCCAAAAGTATACCTAACCCGTACCCTAACACTAACCCAAACCCGTACTCTAACCCTAAACCTAACCCTAACCCTAAACTGCACCCTAAAGTTAACCCTAACCCTAACCATAATCATAACCCTTAACCACACCCTTACCCTAACCCACACCCTAACCCTACCCTAAATTTAACCGTAACCGTAACCCGTAACCTAACCCTAAACCATACCCAAACCCTAACAGTAACCCTAACCCATACCCTAGCACTAACCCTAACCCTAACCCTAAGCCTAACCCGCAACCTAAACCTAAACGTAATGCTAACCCTAACCATAACCCTTACCCGTACCCTAACCCTAACCCATACCCTACACTAACCCTAACCTTAACCGTAACCCTAACCCGTACCCTAACCCTAAAACTAACCCGTACCTAACCCCAACCCTAACCTTAACCCGTACCATAACCCTATTTCTAACCCTAACCCTTAGCTAAACCTAAACCTAACCCATACCCTGACCCTAACCCGCACCTACACCTAATCCTAACCCGTACACTAACTCTACCTGTGTCCTAAACCTAACCCTAACCCTAAACTTAACCCGTACACTAACCCTATCCCATTCCCTAAACCTAACCCTAACCTGTACCCTAACGCTACCCTAACTTTAACCGTAATCATAACCTGTACCCTAACTCTAAAACTAACCCGTACCCTAACCCCAACCCTAACCCTAACCCATACCCTAACACTAACCCTAACCATAAATCTGACCCTCAACCTAACCCTATCCCGTACACTAACCCTAACCCTAACCCTAACCCGCACCCTAAACCTAAACCTTACCAGTACCCTAACGCTAACCCGTATCTAACCTTAAACCTAACCGTAAGCCTAACACGTACATTAACCCTAACCCTAAGCCTCACACTAAACCTACCCCGTACTCTAACCCTAACCCTAACCTTAACCCTAACCCTAACCCGGGCCCTAACCCTAAACGTAACCCTTTCCCTAAACCTAACACTAACCCTAACCCGTACTCTAACCCTAAACCTAACCCTAAAACTAACCGTACTCTAACCCTAACCCAGAGCCTCAACCTAACCCTAACCCATAAAGTATCCCTAACCCGTAACATAACCCTAACCCTAACCCGTACCCTAACCCTAACCCTAACTCGTACCCTAACCCTAACCCGGACCCTAACACTAACCCTAATCCGTAACCTAAACCTAACCCGTACCCTAACCCAAACCCATACCCTAAACTTAACCCTATCCCTAACTCGTACCCTAAACCTAACCCAAACACTGACCCTAAACCTAACCCTAAACCGTACCCTAAACCTAACCCATACACCAACCCTAACCCTAACCTAATCCTAACCCTAACCAGTACACTAAACCTAACCCTAACCCTTGATCTAAACCGTACCCAACCCTATCTCGTACCCTACCCTAACCCTAACGCGTACCCAAACTCTAACCGTAACCCGAACCCATACCCTAGAGCTAACCCTAACTCTCAACCTAAGCCTAACCAGCACCCTAAACCTAAACCTAACCCTAACACTAACCATAACCCTTACCCGTACCCTAACGCTAACCCATACCCTAACCCTAACCTTAACCGTAACCCTAACCCGTACACTAATCCTAAATCTAACCCGTACACTAACCCCAACCCTAACCCTAACCCGTATCATAACCCTATCCCTAACCCTAACACTGACCCTAAACCTAACCCTAACACGTACCCTAACCCTAACCCACACCTAAACCTAACCCGAATATGTACCCTAACCCTAACCCGTAAACTAAACCTAACGCTAACCCTAAACTTAAGCCGTACACTAACCCTATCCCGTACCCTAAACCTAACACTAACCCGTACCCTAAACCACATCCTAACCCTAATCCTATCCGTACACTAATCCTAAGAATAACCCTAACACTAACCCGTACTCTAACTTAAACCTAACCCTAAACCTAACCCTAACCTGTACTCTAACCCTAACCCATACCCTAACACTAACCCTTACCCTAACCCTAAACCTAACCCGTAACCTAACCCTAAATGTAACCCAAACCCGTACCCAAACCCTAACCCTAATATGTACCCTAACCCTCACCCTAACCCGCACACTAAACCTAAACTTAACCCTAGACCTAACACGTACACTAAACCTAACCCGTACCGTAACCTTAACCCTAACCTGTAACGTAAGCCTAACACTAACCCTAACCCTAAACCTAACCCTAACCCTAACCCTAAACCGTACACTAACACTAACCCGAACCCTAACCCTAACCCGTACCCTAAACCTACCCGTAGCCTAACCCTAACTCTAAACCTACCCCCTAACCCTATCCCTAACCGTAACCCTTACCCTAACCCGTACCCAAACGGTTAACCTAACCCGTACCCGAACACTAACCCAAATCCGTACTCTAACCCTATCTCTAACTCTAACCCGCACCCTAAACTTAAACCTAACCCTAACCCAAACCATAACCCTTAACCGTAACCTAAACCTAACCCATACCCTAATCCTAACCCTAACCTTAACTTTAACCCTAAACTGTACCCTAACCCTAAAACTAACCAGTAACCTAACCGCAACCCTAAACCTAACCCGTACCCTAAAACTAACCCTAAACCTAACCCTGACCCTAAACCTAACGCTAAGCCCTTACACTAACCCTAACCCTAACCCGCACCCTAAACCTAACAGTAACCCGAACCCTAACCCTAACCCATAATCTATACCTAAACTTAACCCTAAACTTATCCGTACGCTAACCCTATCCCGTACCCTAAACCTAACCCTAACCCGTATCCTAACCCTAAACCTAACCCTAAGCCTAACCAGTACATTAACCCTAACCCTAACATAACACTAACCCTACCCCATACTCTAACACTAAACCTAACCCTAAATCGTAGCCTAACCCTAAACCTAACCCTAATCCTAGCCCTAACATTAACCCTAAACCGTTCTCTCACCTTAACCCTAACCCTAACCATAACTGTACTCTAACCCTAACCCTAACCCTCACCCTAACCCTAACCCGTACTGTAACCCAAACCCATACCATAACCCTACCCTAACCTGTACCCTAACCCTAACCCTAACTCGTACCCTAACCCTAACCCTAATCCTGACCCGAACCCTAACCCTAACCCGTACCCTAAACCTAACGCGTACCCTAATCCTAACCCTAACCCAAACCCGTACCCTAAACCTAACCCTAACCCGTACACTAACACTAACTGTAACCCTAACCCTATCCGTACACTAAAACTAAACCTAACCCTAACCCTAAACGAACACTAATCCTAACCCATACTCTAACCCTAACCCTAAACCTAACCCTAACCCCTACTCTAACCCTAACCCGTACCATAACACTAACCCTAACACTAACACTAACCCTAAACTGTACTCTAACCCTAAACCTAACCCTAACTCTAAACCTAACACGTACTATAACCCTAACCCTAAACCTAACCCTAAACTGTACAGTAACCCTAATCCGTACCCTAAGCCTAACCATAACCCTAAACCTAACCCGTACCCTAACCCTAAACATAACGCTAACCCGTACCGTAACCCTAACCCTAACACGTAACCTAACGCTAACCCTAACCCTAACCCGCACCTAAACCTCACCCTAACCCTAGACCTAACACGTACACTAACCCTATCCCGTAACCCAAACTTAACCCTAAACCATACCGTAACCATAACACTAACCCTAAACGTTACCCTAACCCTAAACCTTACCCTAACCCATACCCAAACGGTAAACATAACGCGTACCCTAACACTAACCCAAACCTGTACCCTAACCTAACCCTAACCCTGACCCTAACCTTAACCCGCACCCTAAACTTAACCCTAACCCTAACCCAAACCATAACCCTTAACCGTAATCTAACCCTAACCCATATCCTAAACCTAACACTAACCTTAACCGTAACCCTAACCCGTATCCTAACCCTAAAACTAACCCGTACCCAACCCCCATTCCTAACCCTAACCCGTACGCTAATACTAACCCTAACCCTAACACTGACACTAAACCTAACCCTAACCCTTACACTAATCCTAAACCTAACCCTAACCCGCATCCTAAACCTAATCCTAACCCGTACCCGAACCCTAACCCGTACCCTAACCCTAACCTGCACCTAAACCTAACCCAAACATGTACCCTAAACCTAACCCGTACCCTAAATCTAACCCTAACCCTAAACTTAACCCGTACACTAACCCTATTCCGTACCCTAAACCTAAACCTAAACCGTACCATAACCCTAACCCTAACCCTAAACCTTACCGTACAGTAACCCTAACCCTAACCCTAACACTAACCCTAACCTGTACTCTAAAATTCACCCTAACCCTAAACCTAACCCTAAACCGTACCCTAACCTGAAAACTAACACGTACCCTAACACTAACACTAACCCTAACCCTGACCCTAAACCTAACCCTAACCCTTACACTAACCCTAACCCTAACCCTAACCCTAACCCATACCCTACACTAACCCTAAACTTAATCGTAACCCTAACCCGTACCCTAACCCTAAAACTAACCCGTACCTAACCACAACCCTAACCTTAACCCGTACCATAACCCTATTTCTAACCCTGACCCTGAGCTAAACCTAATCCTAACCCATACCCTGACCCTAACCCGCACCTAAACCTAATCGTAACCTGTACACTAACCCTAACCCGTAACCTAAAACTAACCCTAACCCTAAACTTAACCCGTACACTAACCCTAACCCGTTGCCTAAATCTAACCCTAACCTGTACCCTAACCCTAACCCTAACTTTAACCGTAACCATAACCTGTTCCCTAACCCTAAAACTAACCCATACCCTAACCCCAACCCTAACCCTAACCCATACCCTAACACTAACCCTAACCATAAATCTGACCCTCAACCTAACCCTATCCCGTACACTAACCCTAACCCTAACCCTAACTCGCACCATAAACCTAACCCTTACCAGTACCCTAACGCTAACCCGTAACCTAACCTTAAACCTAACCCTAAACCTAACACGTACATTAACCCTAACCCTAACCCTAACACTAAACCTACCCCGTACTCTAACCCTAACCCTAACCTTAACCCTAACCCTAACCCGTACCCTAACCCTAAACATAACCCTTTCCCTAAACCTAACACTAACCGTAACCCGTACTCTAACCCTAAACCTAACCCTAAAACTAACCGTACTCTAACCCTAACCCAGAGCCTCAACCTAAACCTAACCCATACTGTATCCCTAACCCGTAACATAACCCTAACCCTAACCCATACCCTAACCCTAACCCTAACTCGTACCCTAACCCTAACCCTGACCTAACACTAACCGTAACCCATAACCTAAACCTAACCCGTAACCTAACCCTAACCCGTACCCTAAACCTAACCCTATCCCTAACTCGTACCCTAAACCTAACCCTAACCCTGACCCTAAACCTAACCCTAACCCGTACCCTAAACCTAACCCATACACCAACCCTAACCCTAACCTAATCCTAACCCTAACCAGTACACTAAACCTAACCCTAACCCTTGATCTAACCCGTACTCAACCCTATCTCGTACCCTACCCTAACCCTAACGCGTACCCAAACTCTAACCGAAACCCGAACCCATACCCTAGCGCTAACACTAACACTAAACCTAAGCCTAACCAGCACCCTAAACCTAAACCTAACCCTAACCCTAACCATAACCCTTACCCGTACCCTAACCCTAACCCTAACCCATACCCTAACCCTAACCCTAACCTTAACCATAACCCTAACCCGTACACTAATCCTAAATCTAACCCGTACACTAACCCCAACCCTAACCCTAACCCATACCCTAACCCTAACCCTAACCTTAACTATAACCCTAACCCGTACACTAATCCTAAATCTAACCCGTACACTAAACCCAACCCTAACCCTAACCCGTACCATAACCCTATCCCTAACCCTAACCCTGACCATAAAACTAACCCTAACCCGTACCCTAGCCCTAACCCGCACCTAAACCTAACCTTAATACGTACCCTAACCATAACCCGTAAACTAAACCTAACGCTAACCCTAAACTTAAGCCGTACACTAACCCTATCCCGTACCCTAAACCTAACCCTAACCCGTACCCTAAACCACATCCTAACCCTAATCCTATCCGTACACTAAACCTAAGCCTAACCCTAACACTAACCCTAACCCGTACTCTAACTTAAACCTAACCCTAAACCTAACCCTAACCCGTACTCTAACCCTAACCCGTACCCTAACACTAACCCTTACCCTAACCCTAAACCTAACCCGTACCCTAACCCTAAAAGTAACCCAAACCCATACCCAAACCCTAACCCTAACACGTACCCTAAACCTAACCCTAACTCGCACACTAAACCTAAACCTAACCCTAGACCTAACACGTACACTAAACCTATCCAGTACCGTAACCTTAAACCTAACCTGTACCGTAACCCTAACACTAAACCTAAACCTAAACCAAACCCTAACCCTAACCCTAAACCGTACACTAACCCTAACCCGAACACTAATCCTAACCGGTACCCTAAACCTACCCGTAGCCTAACCCTAACTCTAACCCTAACCCCTAACCCTAACCCTAACCCTAACCCTTACCCTAACCCGTACCCAAAAGGTTAACCTAACCCGTACCCTAACACTAACCCAAACCCATACTCTAACCCTAACTCTAACTCTAACCCGCACAATAAACTTAAACCTAACCCTAACCCAAACCATAACCCTTAACTGTAATCTAAACCTAACCCATACCCCAACCCTAACCCTAACCTTAACTTTAACCCTAAACTGTACCCTAACCCTAAAACTAACCAGTAACCTAACCGCAACCCTAACCCTAACCCATACCCTAACACTAACCCTAACCCTAACCCTGACCCTAAACCTAACACTAACCCTTACACTAACCCTAACCCTACCCGCACCCTAAACCTAACACTAACCCGTACCCTAACCCGTAATCTAAACCTAAACCTAAACCTAAACTTAATCCGTACGCTAACCCTATCCGTACCCTAAACCTAACCCTAACCCCTATCCTACCCTAAACCTAACCCTAAACCTAACCAGTACATTAAACCTAACCCTAACCCTAACACTAACCCTACCCCGTACTCTAACACTAACCCTAACCCTAAATTGTAGCCTAACCCTAAACCTAACCCTAATCCTAACCCTAACATTAACCCTAAACCGTTCTCTCACCCTAACCCTAACCCTAACCATAACCGTACTCTAACCCTAACACTAACCCTCACCCTAACCCTAACCCGTACTGTAACCCAAACCCGTACCATAACCCTAACCCTAACCCGTACCCTAACCCTAACCCTAACTCGTACCCTAACCCTAAGCCTAATCCTGACCCTAAGCCTAACCCTAACACGTACCCTAAACCTAACCTGTACCCTAATCCTAAACCTAACCCAAACCCATACCCTAAACCTAACCCTAACCCGTACACTAACCCTAACCATAACCCTAACCCTATCCGTACACTAAAACTAAACCTAACCCTAACCCTAAACTAACACTAACCCTAACCTGTACACTAACCCTAACCCTAAACCTAACCCTAACCCCTACTCTAACCCTAACCTGTACCCTAACACTATCCCTAACCCTAACCCTAAACCTAACTCGTACTCTAACCCTAAACCTAACCCTAACTCTAAACCTAACACGTACTATAACCCTAACCATAACCCTAACCCTAAACCGTACAGTAACCCTAATCCATACCCTAACACTAACCCTAACCCTAAACCTAACCCTAACCCTGATCCTAACCCTAACGCTAACCCGTACCCTTATCCTAAACTGTACCCTAACCCTAACCCTAAACCTAAACCGTACCCTAACCCTAAACATAAGGCTAACCCGTACCCAAACCTTAACCCTAACACGTAACCTAACGCTAACCCTAACCGTAACCCGCATCTAAACCTCACCCTAACCCTCGACCTAACATGTACACTAACCCTATCCCGTAACCCAACCTTAACCCTAAACCGTACCATAACCATAACACTAACCCTAAACCTAACCCTAACCCTAAACCTTACCCTAACCCGTACCCAAACGGTAAACATAACCCGTACCCTAACACTAACCCAAAACCGTACCCTAAACCTAACCCTAACCCTGACCCTAACCCTAACCCGCACCCTAAAGTTAACACTAACCCTAACCCAAACCATAACCCTTAACCGTAATCTAACCCTAACCCATATCCTAAACTTAACACTAACCTTAACTGTAACCCTAATGCGTACCCTAACCCTAAAACTAAACCGTACCGAACGCCCAGCCCTAAACCTAACCCGTACGCTAATACTAACCCTAACCCTAACACTGACACGTATGCTAACACTAGCCCTAACCCTAACACTGACACTAAATCTAACCCTAACCCTTGCACTAATCCTAAAACTAACCCTAACCTGCACCCTAAACCTAACCCTAACCCGTACTCTAACCCTAACCCGTAACCTAACCCTAACCCTAACCCGCACCTAAACCTAACCCAAACACGTACCCTAACCATAACCCGTAACCTAAATCTAACCCTAACCCTAAACTAACCCGTACACTAACCCTATTCCGTACCCTAAACCCAACCCTAAACCGTACCCTAACCCTAACCCTAACCCTATCCGCACAGTAACCCTAAACCTTACACTAACACTAACCTGTACTCTAAACATCACCCAAACCCTAAACCGAACCCTAACCCGTACACTAAACCTAAAACAAACACGTACCCTAACACTAACCCTAACCCTAACCCTGACCCTAAGCCTAACCCTAACCCTTACACTAACCCTAACCCTAACCCTAACCCGCACCCTAAACCTATACCTAAACCGTACCCTAACCATACCCGTAACCTAAACCTAACCCTAACCATAAACTTAACCCGTACGCTAAGCCTATCCCGTACCCTAAACCTAACCCTAACTCTTAACCTAAACCTAAACCTAACCCTAAGCCTAACCCATAAATTAACCCTAACCCTAACCCTAACACTAAACCTACCCCGTACTCTAAACCTAACCCTAACCCTAACCCTAACCCTAACACTAACACTAAACCTAACCCATACTCTAACCCTAACCCTAACCTTAACCGTACTCTAAACCTAACCCTAATCCTCACCCTAACAATCACCCATACTGTAACCCTAACCCGTACCATAACCCGAACCCTAGCCCATACCCTAACCCTAACACTAACCTGTACATTAACCCTAACCCTGACCCAAACCCTAACCGTACTCTAACCCTAACACTAACTTTCACCCTAAAACTAACCCGTACTGCAATCCTAACCCGTATCATAACCCTAACCCTAACCCGTACCCTAAGCCTAACCCGTACACTAACCCAAACCCTAAAACTAACCCTTACCCTAAACCTAAACCTAACCCTAAATCGTTCCCTAACCCTAGCCCTAACACTGACCCTAATCCTAACCCAAACCCGTACCCTAAACCTAAACCGTACAGTAACCATAACTCTAACCCTAACCTGTAATATAACCCTAACCCTAACCCTAACCCTAAACCGCATCCTCAACTTAACCCCCACCCTAAGCCTAAACATAACCCTTAACCGTATCTTAACCCTAACCCTAACCCTAACTATAACCGTAACCTTAACCCGTACCCTAACCCTAAAACTAACCGGTACCCTAACCCCAACACTAACCCTAACCCATACCCAGCAGTAACCCTAAACCTAACCCTGACCCAAAAAATAACCCTAACCAGTACACTAACCCTAACCCTAAAACCATCCGGCACCCTAAACCTAACCCTAATCCATACCCTAACCCTAACCCGTAACCTAAACCTAAACCTAACCCTAAACTTAACCCGTACGCTAACCCTATCCCGTACCCTAAACCTAACCCTAATCCGTAACCTAACCCTAACCTAACCCTAAGCCTAACCCGTACATTAAACCTAACCCTAACCCTAACACTAACCCTACCCTGTACTCTAACCCTAACCCTAACCCTAACCCTAACCCTAAACCATACCCTAACCTTAACCGTATCCCTTACCCTAATCCTAACACTAACACTAACCCGTACTCTAACCCTAACCCTAACCCTAACCCTAACATGTACCCTAACCCTAACCCTAACCCAAACACTAAACCTAACCCTAAACCTAGACCTAACACATACACTAACCTTATCCCGTACCCTAACCTTAACCATAACCCGTACCATAACCCTATCACTAACCCTAACCCTAACCCTAACTCTAACAGTAACCGGTACACTAACCCTAACCCGAACCCTAACCCTAACCCTGACATGTACCCTAACCCTACCCGTAGCCTAACCCTAACTCTAACCCTAACCCTAACCCTAAACCTTACCCTAAACCACACCCAAACGGTAAACCTAACCCGTACCATAACACTAACCCAAACCCGTACTCTAACCCTAACCCTAACCCTAACCAACACTCTAAACTTAACACTAAACCTAACCCAAACCATAACCCTTAACCGTAACCTAACCCTAACCCATACCCTAACCCTAACCCTAACTTTAACCGTAACCCTAACATGTACCCTAACCCTAAACCTAACCCGTACCCTAACCCCAACCCTAACCCTAACCAGTACCCTAACACTAACACTAACCCTAACCCTGACCCTAAACCTAACCCTAACCCTTACACTAATCCTAACCCTAACCCTAAACCGCAACCTAACCCTAACCCGTAACCTAAACCTAACCCTAAACCTAAACTTACCCCGTACGCTAACCCTATCCCGTACACTAAACCTAACCCTAACCCGTATCCTAACCCTAAACCTAACCCTAAGCCTAACCTGTACCTTACCCCTAACACTAACCCTAACATTAACCCTACACCGTACTCTAACCCTAAACCTAACCCGTACCCGTACCCTAACCCTAACCCTAAACCTAACACTAACCCTAACACTAACCCTAAACCGTACTCTAAAACTAACCCTAAACCTAACCCTAACCCTAACCGTACTATAACCCTAAAACTAACCCTCACCCTAACCCTAACCCATACTGTAACACTAACCCGTACCATAACCCTAACCCTATCCCGTACCCTAACCCTAACCCTAACTCTTACCCTAACACTAAACATAACCCTGAATCTAACCCTAACATTAACCCGTACCCTAAACCTAAACCATACCCTAACCCTAACCCTAAACATAACCCGTACCCTAAACCTAACCCTAACCCTAACCCGTACATAACCCTAACCCTAACCCGGACCCTAACCCTAACTCTAACCCGTACTCTAAGCCTAACCCATACTCTAACACTAACCGTAACCCTAACACTAACCGTAACCTGTACTCTAACCCTATCCCATAGCCTAAACCTAACTCTAACCCTAACCTCTAACCCTAAACCTAACCCTAAAACTTACCCTAACCCGTACCCAAACTTTAAACCTAACCCGTACCCTAACACTAACCCAAACCCGTACTCTAACAGTAACCCTAACCCTAACCCTAACTCGTACCCTAACACTAACCCTACCCTGACCCTAACCCTAACCCTAACCCGTACCCTAACCCTAACCCTAACCTTAAACCTAACCCTAACCCTGACTATAACCCTTATCCTAAACCTAAACCGTACCCTAAACCTAACCCTAAACCTAACCCGTACCCTAACCTAAATGTAACACTAAACCGTACCCAACCCCTAACCCTAACACGTACCCTAACCCTACCCCTAACCCATACCCTAAACCTAACCCTAAACCTAACCCTAACCCGTACCGTAAACCTAACCCTAACCCTTGACCTAACCCGTATCCAAACCTATCCCGTACCCTAACCCTAACCCTAACCCGTACCCAAACTCTAACAGTAACCATAACCCATACCCTGCGCTAACCCTAACCCTAACCCTAACCCTCAACATAACCCACACCATAAACCTAAACCTAACCCTAACCCTAACCATAACCCTTACCAGTACCCTAACCCTAACCCATACCCTAACCGTAAACCTAACCTTAAAGGTAACCCTGACCCGTACCCTAACCCTAAAACTAACCTGTACCCTAACTCCAACCCTAACCCTAACCCGTCCCATAACCCTAACCCTAACGCTAACTCTGACCCTAAAACTAAACCTTACCCGTACCCTAACCCTAACCCTAACCCTAACCCTCACCTAAACCTAACCCTAACACTTACCTAACCCTAACCCATAACCTAAACCTAACCCTAACCCTAAACTTAACCTGTACGCTAACCCTATCCCGTACCCTAAACCTAACCCTAACCCTTACCCTAACCCTAGCCCTAACCCTAACATGATCCGTACACTAACCATAACCCAACCCTAACACTAACCCTAACCTGTACTCTAACCTAAACCTAAACCTAAACCTAACCCTAACCCGTACTCTAACCCTAACCCAGACTCTAACACTAACCCTAACCCTAACACTAACCCTAACCCGTACTCTAACACTATCCCGTAGCCTAACCCTAACTCTAACCCTAACCCCTAACGCTAAACCTAACACTAAACCTTACCCTAACCCGTACCCAAACGGTAAACCTAACCCGTACCCTAACACTAAGCCAAACCCGTACTCTAACCCTAACCTTAACACAAACCCTAACTCGTACCCTAATCCTAACCCTACCCTGACCCTAACCCTAACCCTATCCTGACCCTAACCCTAACCCTAACCCGTACCCTAACCCTAAACCTAACCCTAACCCTGACCATAACCCGTACCCTAACCCTAAACCGTACCCTAAACCTAACCCTAAACCTAACCCGTACCCTAACATAAACGTAATGCTAACCCATACCCAACCCCTAACCCTAACACGTACCCTATCCCTAACCCTAACCCGCACACTAAACCTAACCCTAACCCTAGACCTAACACGTACACTAACCCTATTCCGTACCCTAACCTTAACCGTAACCCGTACCATAAACCTAACACTAACCCTAACCCTAACCATAACTCTAACCCTAACCCGTACACTAACCCTAACCCGAACACTAACCCTAACCCTAAACCGTACCCTAACCCTACCCGTAGCCTAAACCTAACTCTAACCCTAACCCTAACCCTTACCCTAACCCATACCCAAACGGTAAACCTAACCCGTAGCCTAACACTAACCCAAACCCGTACTGTAACCCTACCACTAACCCTAAAACGGACCCTAAACTTAACACTAACCCTAACCCTAAACCTAACCCGTACCCTAACCTTAACCCTAACCCTAAACCTAACCATAAACCGTATTCTAAACCTAACTCAAAACCTAACCCTAACCATAACAGTACTCTAACCCTAACCCTAACCTTCACCCTAACAATAACCCGTACTGTAACCCGAACACGTACCCTAACCCTAACCCTAACCCACACACTAAACCTAACCCTAACCCTAGACATAAAACGTACACTAACCCTATCCCGTACCCTAACCTTAAACCTAACCCGTACCGTAACGCTAACAATAACCCTAACCCTAACCCTAACTCTAACTCTAACCCTAACCCGTACACTAACCCTAACCCGAACCCTAACCCTAACCCTAACCCGTACCTTAACCCTACCCGTAGCCTAACCCTAATTCTAACCCTATCCCTAACCCTAACCCTTACCCTAAAACATACCCGAACGGTAAACCTAACCTGTACCCTAAAACTAACCCAAACCCGTACTCTAACCCTAACCCTAAACCTAAACCTAACCTTAACCCGCACCCTGAACTTAACACTAACCCTAACCCAAACCATAACCGTTAACCGTAACCTAACCCTAACCCATACCCTAACCCTAACCCTAACGTTAACCGTAACCCTAACCCGTACCCTACCCTAAAACTAACCCGTACCCTAACCCCAACCGTAACCCTAACCCGTACCCTAACCCTAAAACTAACCAGGACCCTAACCCCAACCCTAAACCTAACCCATACCCTAACACTAAAACTAACCCTAACCCTCTCCCGCACACTAACCCTAACCCGTAACCTAAACCTAACCCTAAACCAAAACCTAACCCGTACCCTAACCCTAACCCTAACCCTAACCCTCACCTAAACCTAACCCTAACACTTACCTAACCCTAACCCGTAACCTAAACCTAAACCTAACCCTAAACTTAACCCGTACACTAACCCTATCCCTTACCCTAAACCTAACCCTAACCCGTACCCTAACTCTAGCCCTAACCCTCACATGATCCGTACACTAACCATAACCCTAACCCTAACACTAACCCTAACCTGTACTCTAACCTAACCCTAAACCTAAACCTAACCATAACCCGCACTCTAACCCTAACCCATATTCTAACACTAACCCTAACCCTAACACTAACCCTAACCCGTACTCTAACCCTATCCCGTAGCGTAACCCTAACTCTAACCCTAACCCCTAAACCTAAACCTAACCCTAAACCTTTCCCTAACCCGTACCCAAACGGTAGACTTAACCCGTACCCTAACACTAACCCAAACCCGTACTCTAACCATAACCCTAACCATAACCCTAACTCGTACCCTAACCCTAACTCTACACTGACCCTAAACCTAACCCTAACCCGTACCCTAACCCTAACCCTAACCCTAAACCTAACCCTAACCCAGACCCTAACCCGTACCATAACCCTAAACCGTACCCCAAACCTAACCCTAAACCTAACCCATACCCTAACCTAAACGTAATGCTAACGCGTACCCTACCCCTAACCCTAACACGTACCATAACCCTAACCCTAACCCGCACAATAAACCTAACCCTAACCCTAGACCTAACACGTACACTAACCCTATCCTGTACACTAACTTTAACCCTAACCCGTACCGTAACACTAACACTAACCCTAACCCTAACCCTAACTCTAAGCCTAACACGTACACTAACCCTAACCCGAACCCTAACCCTAACCCTAACCCGTACCCTAACCCTACCCGTAGCCTAACCCTAACTCTAACCCTAACACTAACCCTAACCCTTACCCTAACCCGTACCCAAACGGTAAACCTAACCCGTACCCTAACATTAACCCCAACCCGTACTCTAACCGTAACCCTAACCCTAACCTTAACCCTACACTGACCCTAACCCTAACCCTAACCCGTACCCTAACCCTAACCCTAACCTTAAACCTAACCCTAATCCTGACCCTAACCCGTAACCTAAACCTACTCCGTACCCTAAACCTAACCCTATACCTAACCCGTACCCTAACCTATACGTAACGCTAACCCGTACCCAACCCCTAACCCTAACACGTACCCTAACCTAACCCCTAACCCGCACACTAAACCTAACCCTAACCCTATCCCATACCCTAACCCTAACACTAACTCGTACCCTAACACTAAACCTAACCCTGAATCTAACCCTAACCTTAACCCGTACCCAAACCTAAACCGTACCCTAAACCTAACACTAAACATAACCCGTACCCTAAAACTAACCCTAACCCTAACTCGTTCCCTAACCCTAACCCTAACCCGTACCCTAACCCTAACCCTAACCCGTACCGTAAACCTAACCCTAACCCTTGACCTAACCCGAATCCAAACCTATCCCGTACCCTAACCCTAACCCTAACCCGTACCCAAACTCTAACAGTAACCATAACCGATACCCTTCGCTAACCCTAACCCTAACCCTAAACCTAACCCACACCCTAAACCTAAACCTAACCCTAACCCTAACCATAACGCTTACCCGTACCCTAACCCTAACCCATACCTAAAAGTAACACTGCCTTAAATGTAACCCTGACCCGTAACCTAACCCTAAAACTAACCCGTACCCTAACTCCAACCCTAACCCTAACCCGTCCCATAACCCTATCCCTAACGCTAACCCTGACCCTAAAACTAAACCTAACCCGTACCCTAACCCTAACCATAACCCTCACCTAAACCTAACCCTAACACTTACCTAACCCTAACCCGTAACCTAAACCTAACCCTAACCCTAAATTTAACTGGTACGCTAACCTTATCCCGTACCCTAAACCTAACCCTAACCCATACCCTAACCCTAGCCCTAACCCTAACATGATCCGTACACTAACCATAACCCTAACCCTAACACTAACCCTAACCTGTACTCTAACCTAACCCTAAACTTAAACCTAACCCTAACCCGTACTCTAACCCTAACCCAGACTCTAACACTAACCCTAACCCTAACACTAACCCTAACCGGTACTCTAACACTATCCCATAGCCTAACTCTAACTCTAACCCTTACCCCTAACCCTAAACCTAACCCTAAACCTTACCCTAACCCGTTCCCAAACGGTAAACCTAACCTGTACCCTAACACTAACCCAAACCCGTACTATAACCCTAACCTTAACACAAACCCTAACTCGTACCCTAACCCTAACCCTAACCTGACCCTAACCCTAACCCTAACCCGTACCCTAACCCTAAACCTAAACCTAACCATAACCCTGACGCTAACCCGTACCCTAACCCTAAACCGTACCCTAAACCTAACCCTAAACCTAACCCGTACCCTAACCTAAATGTAACGCTAACCCGTACCCAACCCCTAACCCTAACACGTACCCTAACCCTAACCCTAACCCGCACACTAAACATAACACTACCCTAGACCTAACACGTACACTAACCCTATCCCGTACCCTAACCTTAACCGTAAACTGTACCGTAACCCTAACACTAACCCTAACCCTAACCCTAACCCTAACCCTAACTCTAACCCTAACCCGAAACATACCCCTAACCCTAACCCGTACCCTAACCCTACCCGTAGCCTAACCCTAACCCTTACCCTAACCCATACAGAAACGGTAAACCTAACCCGTACCCTAACACTAACCCAAACCCGTACTGTAACCCTAACCCTAACCCTAAACCGCACCCTAAACTTCACACTAACCCTAACCCTAAACCTAACCCGTAACCTAACCCTAACCCTAACCCGTACTCTAAACCTAACTCAAAACCTAACCGTAACCCTAACCGTACTCTAACCCTAACCCTAACCTTCACCTTAACCCTAACCCGTATTGTAACCCTAACCCGTACCCTAACCCTAACCCTAACCCAAACACTAAACCTCACCCTAACCCTAGACCTAACACGTACACTAACCCTATCCCGTACACTAACCTTAACCCTAAACCGTACCGTAACCCTAACACTAACCCTAACCCTAACCCTAACCCTAACTCTAACCCTAACCCGTACACTAACACAAACCCGAACCCTAAAACTAACCCGCACCTAAACCTAACCCTAAACCTTTTCCTAATCCTAACCCGTCACCTAAACCTAACCCTAACCCTAAACTTAACCCGTACACTAACCCTATCCCCTATCTTAAACCTAACCCTAACCCGTACCCTAACCCTAACCCTAACCCTATCCGTACACTAACCCTAACCATAACCCTAGCACTAACCCTAACCCGTACTCTAACCCTAACCCCAACTCTAAACCTTACCCTAACCCGTACTCTAAACCTAACCCGTACTCTAACACTAACCCTAACCCTAACACTAACCATAACCCGTACTCTAACCCTACACCTAACCCTAACTCTAACCCTAACCCGTACTATAATGCTAACCCTAACCCTAACCCTAACCCTAACCCTAACCATAACCCCAACCCGTACAGTAACCCTAACCGGTACCCTAACCCTAACCCTAAACCTAACCCTGACCTAAACCTAACCCGTACCCTAACTCTAAACCGTACCCTAACCCTAACCCTAAACCTAACCCGTACCCTAACCCTAAACGTAAAGCTAACCCGTAACCAAACCCTAACCCTAACACGTCCACTAACCCTAACCCTAACCCACACACTAAACTTAAACCTAACCATAGACCTAACACGTACACTAACCCTATCCCATACCCCAACCTTAACACTAACCCGTATCGTAACCCAAAAACTAACCCTAACCCTAACCAAACCCTAACCCGTACACTCACCCTAACCCGAACAATAACCCTAACCCTTACCCATACCCTAACCCTACCCGTAGCGTAACCCTATCTATAACCCTAAACCCTAACCCTAAACGTAACACTTTCCGAACCCGTACCCAAACGGTAAACCATACCCGTACCCTAACACTATCCCAAACCCGTACTCTAACCCTAACCCTAACCCTAAACCTAACCCTAACTCGTACCCTACTCCTAACGCTAATCCTACCCTAACCTTAACCCTAACCCGTACCCTAAGACTAACCCATAACCTAACACTAACCCTAAACCTAACCCTACCCTAACTCGTACCCTAAACCTAACCCAGCCCTTGACCTAACCCGTACCCTAACCTAATCGAATCGAATCAAAAATGATCAAATTGAGTCGAATCGAATGAAAAGAATTGAAAATATTCTAATCGATTTGAAAGAATCGAATCGAATCAAAAATAATCGAATTGAATCGAATTGAATGGAAGAGAATTGAATCGTATAGAAAATACTCGAACCGAATCGAAAGGAATACAAAATATTCGAAACAAATGGAATCGAAGCGAAAATAATCGAATCGAAACAAATCAAAATTGATTGAATTGAATTGAATCGATTCTAAAAGAATCAAAAATGATGGAATTGAATCAAATCGAATCGAAAAGAATCAAAAACAATCGAATCGATTTGAAAACAACTGAATCGAATCGAAAAGAATCGAATCGAATCGATAATGATCGAATTGAATCGAATCGAATCGAAAAGAATCGATAATAATCAAATTGATTTGAAAATAATCGAATCGAATAGAAAAGAATCGAATTGAATCGAAATAATCAAATCGAATCAAATCAAATCGAAGAGAATCGAAAATAATCGAATCGACTCGAAAAAACTCGAATTGAATCGAATGGAATGGAATTGAAAAGAATCAAATCGAATCGAAAATAATCGAATTGAATTGAATCGAATCGAAAAGAATGGAAAGTGATCGAATCGATTTGAAAATAATCGAAGCGAATCGAATATATCAAAATAATCGAATTGAAAATAATCGAATTGAATATAATTGAATGGAAGAGAATTGAATCGTATAGAAAATACTCGAACCGAATCGAAAAGAATACAAAATATTCGAAACGAATATAATCGAAGCGAAAATAATTGAATCGAATAGAATAAAAAATGATCGAATTGAATCGAATCGAATCGAAAAGAATCGAAAATAATCGAATCGATTTGAAAGAAATCGAATCGAATCGAAAATAATCAAATTGAATCGAATTGAATGGAAGAGAATTGAATCGTATAGAAAATACACGAACCGAATCGAAAAGAATACAAAATATTCGAAACGAATGGAATCGAAGCGAAAATAATCGAATCGAATCGAATCAAAAATGATCGAATTGAATCGAATCGAATCGAAAAGAATCGATAATAATCAAATCGATTTGAAAATGATCGAATAGAATCGAAAAGAATCGAATTGAATCGATAAAAATCGAATTTAATTGAATCGAATCGAAAAGAATTGAAAATAATCGAATCGATTCGAAAAAAATCGAATCGAATCGAAAAGAATCTAATCGAATCGAAAATGATCGAATTGAATCGAATCGAATCGAAAAGATTAAAAAATAAACGAATCGATTCGAAAACAATCGAATCAAATCGCAAAGAATCGAATCGAATCGAAAATGATCGAATTGAATCGAATCAAATCGAAAAGAATCGACAATAATCAAATCGATTTGAAAATAATCGAATCGAATTGAAAAGAATCGAATCGAATCGAAAAGAATCGAATCGAATCGAAAACAATGAATTGAATCGAATCGAATGGAAAAGAATCGAAAATAATCAAATCATTCAAAAAAAATCTAATCGAATAAAAGAATCTAATTGACTCGAAAAGAATCAAACATAATCGAATCGATTCCAAAATAATAGAATCGAATCAAAAAGAATTGAATCGAATCGCAAATGATCGAATTGAATCGAATCAAATCGAAAAGATTCAAAAATAATCTAATCGATTCGAAAATAATCTAATCTAAACGAAAAGAATTGAAACGAATCGAAATTGATCAAATTGATTAGAATCAATTCGAAAAGAATCGAAAAGAATCGAATCGATTAGAAAATAATTGAATCGAATCGAAAAGAATCGAATCGAATCGAAAATGATCGAATTGAATCGAATCAAATGAAAAGAATCGAAAATAATCGAATCGATTTGAAAATAATCGAATCGAATCGACAAGAATCGAATCGAATAAAATCAAATTGAAAAGAATCGAAAATAATCAAATCGACTCGAATAGGATCGAAAATATTTGAATTGACATGAATCGAATCGAAAAGAATCGAATCGAATCGAAAATAATTGAATTGAATCGAATGGAATGGAATTGAAAAGAATCGCATTGAATCGAAAATACTCTAATTGAATCGAATCGAATCGAAAAGAATCGAAAATAATCGAATCGATTTGAAAATAATCGAATCGAATCAAAAACAATCGAATTTTATCAAAAAGAATCAAATCAAATCGAAGAGAATTGAAAAGAATCGAAAATAATTGAATTGACATGTATCGAATAAAAAATAATCGAATCGAAAAAAGTCGAATTGAATCGAATGGAATGGAATTGAAAACAATCAAATCGAATCTAAAATAATCGAATTGAATCAAATCGAATTGAAAAGAATGGAAACCCGTACCCTAACACTAAAACTAACCCTAACCCTCTCCCGACCCTAACCCTAACCCGTAACCTAAACCTAACCCTAAACCTAAACCTAACCCGTACCATAACCCTAACCCTAACCCTCACCTAAACCTAACCCTAACACTTACCTAACCCTAACCCGTAACCTAAACCTAAACCTAACCCGAACGCTAACCCTATGCCTTACCCTAAACCTAACCCTAACCCGTACCCTAACCCTAGACCTAACCCTAACATGATCCGTACACTAAACATAACCCTAACCCTAACACTAACCCTAACCTGTACTCTAACCTAACCTTAACCTAAACCTAACCATAACCCGTACTCTAACCCTAACCCATATTCTAAAACTAACCCTAACCCTAACACTAACCCTAACCCGTACTCTAACCCTATCCCGTAGCATAACCCTAACTCTAACCCTAACCCCTAAACGTAAACCTAACCCTAAACTTTACCCTAACCCTTACCCAAACGGTAGACCTAACCCATACCCTAACACTAACCCAAACCCGTACTCTAACCATAACCCTAACCCTAACCCTAACTCGTACCCTAACCCTAACCCTACACTGACCCTAAACCTAACCCTAACCCGTACCCTAACCCTAACCCTAACCCTGACCCTAACCCGTATCCTAACCCTAAACCGTACCCCAAACCTAACCCTAAACCTAACCCGTACCCTAATCTAAACGTAATGCTAATGCGTACCCTACCCCTAACCCTAACCGTACCCTAACCCTAACCCTAACCCGCACAAAAAACCTAAACCTAACCCTAGACCTAACACGTACACTAACCCTATCCCGTACACTAACCTTAACCCTAACACGTACCGGAACAATAACACTAACCCTAACCCTAACCCTAAATCTAAGCCTAACCCATACACTAACCCTAAACCGAACCCTAACCCTAACCCTAACCCGTACGCTAACCCTAACTCTAACCCTAACACTGACCCTAACCCTTACCCTAACCCGTACCCAAACGGTAAACCTAACCCGTACCCTAACACTAACCCCAACCCGTACTCTAACCGTAACCCTAACCCTAACTGTAACCCTACCCTGACCCTAACCCTAACCCTAACCCGTACCCTAACCCTAACCCTAACCTTAAACCTAACCCTAACCCTGACCCTAACCCGTACCCTAAACCTACACCGTACCCTAAACCTAACCCTATACCTAACCCGTACCCTAACCTAAACGTAATGCTAACCCGTACCCAACCCCTAACCCTAACACGTACCCTAACCTAACCCCTAACCCGCACACTAAACCTAACCCTAACCCTATTCCATACCCTAACTCTAACACTAACTCGTACCCTAACACTAAACCTAACCCTGAATCTAACCCTAACCTTAACCCGTACCCTAAACCTAAACCGTACCCTAACCCTAACCCTAAACATAACCCGTACCCTAAAACTAACTCCCTAACCCTAACTCGTACCCTAACCCTAACCCTAACCCGGACCCTAAACCTAACCCTAACCCGTACCGTAAACCTAACCCTAACCCTTGACCTAACCCGTATCCAAACCTATCCCGGACCCTAACCGTAACCCTAACCCGTACCCAAACTCTAACAGTAACCATAACCCATACCCTGTGCTAACCCTAACCCTAACCCTAACCCTAAACCTAACCCACACCCTAAACCTAAACCTAACCCTAACCATAACCATAACGCTTACCCGTACCCTAACCCTAACCCATACCCTAACCGTAACCCTAACCTTAAACGTAAACCTGACCTGTAACCTAACCCTAAAACTAACCCGTACCCTAACTCCAACCCTAACTCTAACCCGTCCCATAACCCTATCCCTAACGCTAACCCTGACCCTAAAACTAAACCTAACCCGTACACTAACCCTAACCCTAACCCTCACCTAAACCTAACCCTAACACTTACCTAACCCTAACCCGTAACATAAACCTAACCCTAACCCTAAATTTAACCCGTACGCTAACCTTATCCCATACCCTAAACCTAACCCTAACCCGTACCCTAACCCTAGCCCTAACCCTAACATGATCCGTACACTAACCATAACCCTAACCCTAACACTAACCCTAACTTGTATTCTAACCTAACCCTACACCTAAACCTAACCCTAACCCGTACTCTAACCCTAACCCATACTCTAACACTAACCCTAACCCTAACACTAACCCTAACCCGTACTCTAACACTATCCCGTAGCCTAACTCTAACTCTAACCCTTACCCCTAACCCTAAACCTAACCCTAAACCTTACCCTAACCCGTACCCAAACAGTAAACCTAACCCGTACCCTAACACTAACCCAAACCCGTACTCTAACCCTAACCTTAACCCAAACCCTAACTTGTACCCTAACCCTAACCCTACACTGACCCTAACACTAACCCTAACCCATACCCTAACCCTAAACCTAAACCTAACCCTAACCCTGAACCTAACCCGTACCCTAACCCTAAACCCTACCCTAAACCTAACCCTAAACCTAACCCGTACCCTAACCTAAATGTAACGCTAACCCGTACCCAACCCCTAACCCTAACACGTACCCTAACCCTAACCCTAACCCGCACACTAAACCTAACCCTAACCCTAGACCTAACACGTACACTAACCCTATCCCGTACCCTAACCGTAACCGTAAACCATACCGTAACCCTAACACTAACCCTAACCCTAACCCTAACCCTAACTCTAACCCTAACCCGAACCATACCCCTAACCCTAACCCGTACCCTAACCCTACCGGTAGCCTAACCCTAACCCAAACCCTAAACCTTACCCTAACCCATACCCAAACGGTATACCTAACCCGTACCCTAACACTAACCCAAACCCGTACTGTAACCCTAACCCTAACCCTAAACCACACCCTTAACGTAACACTAACCCTAACCCTAAACCTAACCCGTAACCTAACCCTAACCCTAACCCTAACCCGTACTCTAAACCTAACTCAAAACCTAACCATAACCCTAACCGTACTCTAACCCTAACCCTAACCTTCACCCTAACCCTAACCCGTATTATTAACCTTAACCCGTACCCTAACCCTAACCCTAACCCACACACTAAACCTCACCCTAACCCTAGACCTAACACGTACACTAACCCTATCCTATACACTAACCTTAACCCTAACCCATACCGTAACCCTAACACTAACCCTAACCCTAACCCTAACCCTAACTCTAACCCTAACCCGTACACTAACCCAAACCCGAACCCTAACCCTAATCCGCACCTAAACCTAACCCTAAACCGTTCCCTAACCCTAACCCGTCACCTAAACCTAACCCTAACCCTAAACTTAACACATACACTAACCCTATTCCCTATCTTAAACCTAACCCTAACCCGTACCCTAACCCTAACCCTAACCCTATCCGTACACTAACCCTAACCATAACCCTAACACTAACCCTAACCCGTACTCTAACCCTAACCCCAACTCTAAACCTTACCCTAACCCGTACTCTAAACCTAACCCGTACTCTAACACTAACCCTAACCCTAACACTAACCATAACCCGTACTCTAACCCTAAACCTAACCCTAACTCTAACCCTAACCCGTACTATAACGCTAACACTAACCCTAACCCTAACCCTAACCATAACCCCAACCCGTACAGTAACCCTAACCGGTACCCTAACCCTAACCCTAAACCTAACCCTGACCTAAACCTAACCCGTACCCTAACTCTAAACCGTACCCTAACCCTAACCCTAAACCTAACCCGTACCCTAACCCTAAACGTAAAGCTAACCCGTAACCAAACCCTAACCCTAACACGTCCACTAACCCTAACCCTAACCCACACACTAAACTTAAACCTAACCATAGACCTAACACGTACACTAACCCTATCCCATACCCCAACCTTAACACTAACCCGTATCGTAACCCAAAAACTAACCCTAACCCTAAACCTAACCCTAACCCGTACACTCACCCTAACCCGAACAATAACCCTAACCCTTACCCGTACCCTAACCCTACCCGTAGCGTAACCCTATCTATAACCCTAAAACCTAACCCTAAACGTAACACTTTCCTAACCCATACCCAAACAGTAAACCTAACCCGTACCCTAACACTATCCCAAACCCGTACTCTAACCCTAACCCTAACCCTAAACCTAACCCTAACTCGTACCCTACTCCTAACCCTAATCCTACCCTAACCTTAACCCTAACCCGTACCCTAAGCCTAACCCATAACCTAATACTAACCCTAAACCTAACCCTACCCTATCTCGTACCCTAAACCTAACCCAGCCCTTGACCTAACCCGTACCCAACCCTATCCCGTAACCTATCCATAACCCTAAACCGTACCCAAACCCTAACAGTAACCCTAACCCATAACCTAGCACTAACCCTAACCCAAACCCTAACCCGCACCCTAAACCTAAACCTAACCCTAACCCTAACCCGTACCCTAAACTTAACCCTAACCCTAACTCATAACCTAACCCTAACCCTAACCCTGACCCTAACCCTAACCATAACCCTTACCCGTACCCTAAACTTAACCCATACCCTAACCCTAACCCTAACCTTAACCGTAACCCTGACCCATACCCTAACCCTAAAACTAACCTGTACCTTAACCCCAAACCTAACCCTAACCCGTACCATAACCCTATCCCTAACCCTAACCCTGACCCTAAACCTAACCCTAACCCAAACCCTAACCCTAACCCTAAACCTAACCCGCACTTAAACCTAACCCTAACCCATTCCCTAACCCTAACCCGTAACCTAAACCTAACCCTAACCCTAAACTTAACCCGTACGCTAATCCTATCCCGTATCCTAAATCTAACCCTAAGCCGTACCCTAACCCTAACCCTAAACCTAACCCTAACACTAACCCTAACCCGTACTCTAACCCTAAACCTAACCCTAAACCTAACCCTAACCCGTACTATAACGCTAGCCCTAACCCTAACCCTAACCATAACCCTAACCCGTACAGTAACCCTAAACCGTACCCTAACCCTAACCCTAACCCTAACTCTGACCTAACCCGTACCCTAACCCGTACCCTAAACCTAAACCGTTTCCTAACCCTAAACCTAAACCTAACCCGTACCCTAACCCTAAACATAATGCTAACGCGTACCCAAACCCTAACCCTAACACATTCCCTAACCCTAACCCCAACCCGCACACTAAACCTAACCCTAACCTTAGACCTAACACGTACACTAACCCTATCCCATACCCCAAACTTAACCCTAACCCGTATCGTAACCCTAACACTAACCTTAACCCTAACCCTAAACCTAAACCGTACACTAACCCTAAACCGAACCCTAATCCTAACCCTTACACGAACCCTAACCCTACCCGTAGCCTAATCATAGCTCTAACCCTAACACCTAACCCTAAATCTAACCCTTACCGTAACCTGTACCCAAATGGTAAACCTAACCCGTACCCTAACACTAACCCAAACCCGTGTTCTAAACATAACCCTAACCAAAACCTAACCATAATTCACACCCTAAACTTAACCCCAACCCTAATCCAAACCAAAACCATTAACCGTAACCTAACCCTAACCCATACCCTAACCCTAACCCTAACCTTAACCGTAACCCTAACCCGTACCCTAACCCTAATACTAACCCATACCCTAACCCCAACCCTAACCCTAACCCATACCCTAACACTAACCCTAACCCTAACCCTGACCTTAAACCTAACGCTAACCCTTACACTAATCCTAACCCTAATGCTAACACGCACCCTAAACCTAACCCTAACCCGTACCCTAACCCTAACCCGTAACCTAAACCTAACCCTAACCGTAAACTTAACCCGTACGCTAACCCTATCCCGTACCCTAAACCTAACCCTAACCCGTATCCTAACCCTAAACATAACCCTAAGCCTAACCCATACATTAACCCTAACCCTAACCCTAACACTAAACCTACCCCGTACTCTATCCCTAACCCTAACGCTAACCCTAACCCGTACCCTAACCTTAATACTAACCCGTACCCTAACCCCAACCCTAACCCTAACCCGTACCCTAACACTAACCCTAACCCTAACCCTGACCCTAAACCTAACGCTAACCCTTACACTAATCCCTACCCTAATGCTAACACGCACCCTAAACCTAACCCTAACACGTACCCTAACCCTAACCCGTAACCTAAACCTAACCCTAACCCTAAACTTAACCCGTATGCTAATCCTATCCTGTATCCTAAACCTAAACCTAACCCGTACCCTAACCCTAACCCTAACCCTAAACCGCACCCTAAACCTAAACGTGACCCTAACCCTAACCCTAACCCTAACCCTAACCCTAACCCTAACCCTAACCTTAACGGTAACACTGACCCATACCCCAACCCTAAAACTAACCCATACCCTAACCCTAACCCTCACCTAATCCTAACCCTAACCCGTACCCTAACCCTAACCTGTAACCCAAACCTAACCCTAAACCTAATCTTAACCCGTACGCTAACCCTAGCCCGTACCCTAAACCTAACCCTAACCCGTAACCTAACCCTTGCCCTAACCCTAACTCTAACCCGTACCCTAACCCTAAACCTAACCCTTTCCCTAACCCTAACACTAACCCTAACCCATATTCTAACCCTAACCCTAACCCTAACCCTAACCATACTCTAAACCTAACCCTAACCCTCACCCTAATCCTAACCCGTACTGTAACCCTAACCCGTAACATAACCGTAACCCTAACCCATACCCTAACCCTAACCCTAACCCATAAGCTAACCCTAACCCTGACCCTAACACTAACCATAAACCGTACCCTAAATGTAACCCTAAACCTAACTCATACCCTAACCCTAACCCTAACCCTGAACCTAACCCTAACCCGTACCCTAAACCTAACCCATACCGTAAGCCTAACACTAAAACTAAACCTACCTTAAGCGTAACCCTGATCCATACCCTAACCCTAAAACTAACCTGTACCCTAACCCCAAACCTAACCCTAACCCGTACCATAACCCTATCCCTAACACTAACCCTGACCCTAAACCTAACCCTAACCCAAACTCTAACCTTAAACCTAACCCTAACCCTAACCCCCACCTAAACCTAACCCTAACCTGTCCCCTATCCCTCACCCGTAACCTAAACCTAACCCTAACCCTAAACATAACCCGTACGCTAATCCTATCCCGTATCCTAAACCTAACCCTAACCTGTACCATAACCCTAAACCTAACCCTAACCCTATCGGTACACTAACCCTAACCCTAACCATAACACTAACACTAACCCTAACCCGTACTCTAACCCTAACCCTAACACTAAACCTAACCCTAACACTAACACTAACCCATACTCTAACCCTAACCCTAACACTAACACTAACCCTACCCCGTACTTGAACCCTAACCCTAACCCTAACCCTAACCCGTACCCTAAATCTAAATCTAATCCATACCCTAACACTAACCCTAACCCTAACCTTGACCCTACACCTAACACTAACCCTTACTCTAATCCTAACCCGAACCCTAACCCGCACCCTAAACCTAACCCTAACCTGTACCCTAACCCTAACCCTAACCCTAGACCTAACACGTACACTAACCCTATCCCGTACCCTAACCTTAACCGTAACCCGTACCGTAACCTTAACACTAACCCTAACCCTAACTCTAACCCTAACCCGAACCATACCCCTAACCCTAACCCGTACCCTAACCCTACCCGTAGCCTAACCCTAACCCAAACCCTAACCCTTACCCTAACCCATACCCAAACGGTAAACCTAACCCGTACCCTAACACTAACCCAAACCCATACTGTAACCCTAACCCTAACCCTAAACCGCACCCTTAACTTAACACTAACCCTAACCCTAAACCTAACCCGTAACCTAACCCTAACCCTAACCCTAACCCATACTCTAAACCTAACTCAAAACCTAACCATAACCCTAACCGTACTCTAACCCTAACCCTAACCTTCACCCTAACCCTAACCCGTATTGTAACCCTAACCCGTACCCTAACCCTAACCCTAACCCACACACTAAACCTCACCCTAACCCTAGACCTAACACGTACACTAACACTATCCCGTACACTAACCTTAACCCTAACCCGAACCATAACCCTAACACTAACCCTAACCCTAACCCTAACCCTAACCCTAACTCTAACCCTAACCCGTACACTAACCCAAACCCGAACCCTAACACTAACCCGCACCTAAACCTAACCCTAAACCGTTCCCTAACCCTAACCCGTCACCTAAACCTAACCCTAACCCTAAACTTAACACGTACACTAACCCTATTCCCTATCTTAAACCTAACCCTAACCCGTACCCTAACCCTAACCCTAACCCTATCCATACACTAACCCTACCCATAACCCTAACACTAACCCTAACCCGTACTCTAACCCTAACCCCAACTCTAAACCTTACCCTAACCCGTACTCTAAACCTAACCCGTACTCTAACACTAACCCTATCCCTAACACTAACCATAACCCGTACTCTAACCCTAAACCTAACCCTAACTCTAACCCTAACCCGTACAATAACGCTAACCCTAACCCTAACCCTAACCCTAACCATAACCCCAACCCGTACAGTAACCCTAACCGGTACCCTAACCCTAACCCTAAACCTAACCCTGACCTAAACCTAACCCGTACCCTAACTCTAAACCGTGCCCTAACCCTAACCCTAAACCTAACCCGTACCCTAACCCTAAACGTAAAGCTAACCCGTAACCAAACCCTAACCCTAACACGTCCACTAACCCTAACCCTAACCCACACACTAAACTTAAACCTAACCATAGACCTAACACGTACACTAACCCTATCCCATACCCCAACCTTAACACTAACCCGTATCGTAACCCAAAAACTAAACCTAACCCTAAACCTAACCCTAACCCGTACACTCACCCTAACCCGAACAATAACCCTAACCCTTACCCGTACCCTAACTCTACCCGTAGCGTAACCTTATCTATAACCCTAAACCCTAACCCTAAACGTAACACATTCCTAACCCGTACCCAAACAGTAAACCTAACCCGTACCCTAACACTATCCCAAACCCGTACTCTAACCCTAACCCTAACCCTAACCCTAACCTTAACCGTAACCCTGACCCATACCCTAACCCTAAAACTAACCTGTACCTTAACCCCAAACCTAACCCTAACCCGTACCATAACCCTATCCCTAACCCTAACCCTGACCCTAAACCTAACCCTAACCCAAACCCTAACCCTAACCCTAAACCTAACCCGCACCTAAACCTAACCCTAACCCGTTCCCTAACCCTAACCCGTAACCTAAACCTAACCCTAACCCTAAACGTAACCCGTACGCTAATCCTATCCCGTATCCTAAATCTAACCCTAACCCGTACCCTAACCCTAACCCTAACCCTAAACCTAACCCTAACAGTAACCCTAACCCGTACTCTAACACTAAACCTAACCCTAAACCTAACCCTAACCCGTACTATAACGCTAGCCCTAACCCTAACCTTAACCATAACCCTAACCCGTACAGTAACCCTAAACCGTACCCTAACCCTAACCCTAACCCTAACCCTGACCTAACCCGTACCCTAACCCGTACCCTAAACCTAAACCGTTTCCTAACCCTAAACCTAAACCTAACCCGTACCCTAACCCTAAATCTAACCCTTAACGTAACCCGTACCCAAATGTTAAATCTAACCCGTACCCTAACACTAACCCAAACCCGTGTTCTAAACATAACCCTAACCAAAACCTAACCCTAATTCACACCCTAAACTTAACCCCAAACCTAATCCAAACCAAAACCATTAACCGTAACCTAACCCTAAACCATACCCTAACCCTAACCCTAACCTTAACCGTAACCCTAACCCGTACCCTAACCCTAATACTAACCCGTACCCTAACACCAACCCTAACCCTAACCCGTACCCTAACACTAACCCTATCTGACCTTAAACCTAACGCTAACCCTTACTAATCCTAACCCTAATGCTAACACGCACCCTAAACCTAACCCTAACCCGTACCCTAAACCTAACCCGTAACCTAAACCTAACCCTAACCGTAAACTTAACCCGTACGCTAACCCTATCCCATACCCTAAACCTAACCCTAACCCGTATCCTAACCCTAAACATAACCCTAAGCCTAACCCATACATTAACCATTACCCTAACCCTAACACTAAACCTACCCCGTACTCTATCCCTAACCCTAACGCTAACCCTAACCCGTACCCTAACCCTAATACTAACCCGTACCCTAACCCCAACCCTAACCCTAAACCGTACCCTAACACTAACCCTAACCCTAACCCTGACCCTAAACCTAACGCTAACCCTTACACTAATCCCTACCCTAATGCTAACACGCACCCTAAACCTAACCCTAACACGTACCCTAACCCTAACCCGTAACCTAAACCTAACCCTAACCCTAAACTTAACCCGTACGCTAATCCTATCCCGTATCCTAAACCTAAACCTAACCCGTACCCTAACCCTAACCCTAACCCTAACCCTAACCCTAACCCTAAACCGCACCCTAAACCTAAACGTGACCCTAACCCTAACCCTAACCCTAACCTTAACGGTAACACTGACCCATACCCCAACCCTAAAACTAACCCATACCCTAACCCTAACCCTCACCTAATCCTAACCCTAACCCGTACCCTAACCCTAACCCATAACCTAAACCTACCCTAAATCTAATCTTAACTCGTACGCTAACCCTAGCCAGTACCCTAAACCTAACCCTAACCCGTACCCTAACCCTTGCCCTAACCCTAACTCTAACCCGTACCCTAACCCTAAACCTAACCCTTTCCCTAACCCTAACACTAACCCTAACCCATATTCTAACCCTAACCCTAACCCTAACCCTAACCATACTCTAAACCTAACCCTAACCCTCACCCTAATCCTAACCCGTACTGTAACCCTAACCCATAACATAACCGTAACCCTAACCTGTACCCTAACCCTAACCCTAACCCATACCCTAACCCTAACCCTGACCCTAACACTAACCCTAAACCGTACCCTTAATGTAACCCTAAACCTAACTCGTACCCTAACCCTAACCCTAACCCTGAACCTAACCCTAACCCGTACCCTAAACCTAACCCATACCGTAAGCCTAACACTAAAACTAAACCTACCTTAAGCGTAACCCTGACCCGTACCCTAACCCTAAAACTAACCTGTACCCTAACCCCAAACCTAACCCTAACCCGTACCATAACCCTATCCCTAACACTAACCCTGACCCTAAACCTAACCCTAAACCAAACTCTAACCCTATACCTAACCCTAACCCTGACCTAACCCGTACCCTAATGCTAAAGCGTACCCTAAACCTAACCCTAAACCTAACCCGTACCCTAACCTAAACGTAATGCTAACCCGTACCCAAACCCTAACCCTAACACGTACCCTAACCATAACCCTAACCCGCACACTGAACCTAACCCTAACCCTACACCTAACACGTACACTAACCCTATCCTGTACCCTAACCTTAACCCTAACCCCTACCGTAACCCTAACACTAACCCTAACCCTAACCCTAACTCTAACCCTAACCCGTACACTAACCCTACCCGAACCCTAACCGTAACACTAACCCATACCCTAACACTACCCATAGCCTAACCCTAAGTCTAACCCTGACCCCTACCCCTAACCTTAACCATAACCCTAACCTGTACCCTAACCGTAAAACTAACCTGTACCCTAACCCCAAACCTAACACTAACGCGTACCCTAACACTAACCCTAACCCTAACACTGACCCTAAACCTAACCCTAGCCCTTACACTATCCGTAACCCTAACCCTAACCTGCACCCTAAACCTAACCCTAACCCGTACCCTAACCCTATCCCGTACCTGAACCTAACCCTAACCCATACACTAACCCGAACACTAAACCTAACCTAACACTAACCCTAACCGTACTCTAACCCTAACCCTAACCCTAACCCTAACCATACACTAACCCTAACCCTCACCCTAACCCTAACCCGTACTGTAATCCTAACGCATACCATAACCCTAAGCCTAACCCGTATCCTAACCCTAACCCTAAATTGTACCCTAACCCTAACCCTAAACCTGACCCTAACCCTAACGGTAACCCGTACCCTAAACCTAACCCGTACCCTAACCCTAATCCTAACACTAATCCGTACCCTAAACCTAACCCTAACACTAACTCGTACCCTAAACCTAACCCTAAACTTCACCCTAAACTTAACACTAACCCGTACTCTAAGCCTAACCCATACCCTAACACTAACCCTAAACCTAACCCTAACCCTAACCCGTACCCGAAACCTATCCCTAACCCTTGACCTAACCATTACCCAACCCTATCCCGTAACCTATCCCTAACCCTAACCGGTACCCAAACCCTAACACTAACCCTAAACCATAACCTAGCACTAACCCTAACCCTAACCCTAACCCCACCCTAAACCTAAACCTAACCCTAACCCTAACCATAACCTTACCCGTACCCTAACCCTCTTCCATACCCTAACCCTAACCATAACCTTAACCGTAACCCTGACCCGTACCCTAACCCTAAAACTAACCTGTACCCTAACCCCAAACCTAACCCTAACCCGTACCATAACCCTATCCCTAACCCTAACCCTGACTCTAAACTTAACCCTAAATCAAACCCTAACCCTAACACTAACCGTAAATCTAACCCGCACCTAAACCTAACCCTAACCCGTTCCCTAACCCTAACCGATCACCTAAACCTAACCCTATCCCCTATTCTAAACCTAACCTTAACTGTACCCTAACCCTAACCCTAACCTTATCCATACATTAACCCTAACCCTAACCCTAAACCTAACACTAACCCTAACCCGTACTCTAACCCTAACCCTAACCCTAAACCTAACACTAACCCGTACTTTAAACCTAACCCGTACTCTAACACTAACCCTTACCCTAACACTAACCGTAACCCTAACTCTAACCCTAAACCTAACCCTAACTCTAACCCTAACCCGTACTATAACGCTAACCCTAACCCTAACCATAACCATAACCCTAGACCGTACAGAAACCGTAACCGGTACCCTAACCCTAACCCTAAACTTAACCCTGACCAAACCCTAACACGTACCCTAACTCTAAACCGTACCCTAACCCTAACCCTAAACCTAACCTGTACCAAAACCCTAAACATAACGCTAACCTGTAACCAAACCCTATCCCTAACACGTACCCTAACCCTAACCCACACACTAAACCTTAATCTAACCCTAGACCTAACACTTACACTAACCCTATCCCATACCCCAACCTTAACCCTAACCCATATCGTAACCCTAACACTAACCCTAAACCAAAACCTAACCCTAACCCATACACTAACCCTAACCCGAACAATAACCCAAAACCTAACCCGTACCCTAACCCTACCCGTAGCCTAAACCTATCTATAACCCTAAACCCTAACCCTAAACCTAACCCTTTCCAAACCCGTATATGAACGGTAAACCTAACCCGTACCCTAACACTATCTCAAACCCGTACTCTAACCCTAACCCTAACCCTAAACCTAACAATAACCCGCACCCTAAACTTAACACGAACCCTAACCGAAACCATAACAATTAACCGTAACCTAACCCAAACCCATACCCTAACCCTAACCCTAACCTTAACCATAACCCTAAATTGTAACCTAACCCTAAAACTAACCTGTACCCTAACCCCAAACCTAACACTAATGCGTACCCTAACACTAACACTAACCCTAACGCTGACCCTAAACCTAATCCTAACCCTTACACTAATCCTAACGTTAACCCTAACCCGCACCCTAAACCTAACCCTAACCCGTACCCTAACCCTAACCCGTAACCTTAACCTAACCCTAACTCTAAACTTAACCTGTACACTATCCCTATCCCGTACCCTGAACCTAACCCTAACCGGTATCCTAACCCTAAACCTAACCCTATGCCTAACCCGTACATTAACCGTAACCCTAACCCTAACACGAACCCTACCCCATACTCTAAACCTAACCCTAACACTAACCCTAACCCTAACCCTAACCCGTACACTAACCCTAACCCTAAACCTAACCTAACACTAACCCTAAACCGTACTCTAACCCTAACCCTAACACTAACCCTAACCATACTCTAACCCTAACACTAACCCTCACCCTAACCCTAACCCGTACTGTAACCCTAACCCGTACCATAACACTAACCCTAACCAGTACCCTAACCCTAAATTGTACCCTAACACTAACCCTGACCCTAACCCTAACCGTAAACCGAACCCTAAACCAAACCCTTACTCTAACCCTAATCCTAAACCTAACCAGCACCCTAAACCTAACCCTAAACCTAACCCTAACTCATACCCTACCCCTAACCCTAATCCTACCCTAACCTTAACCCTAAACCTAACCCGTATCCTAACCCAAACCCTAACCCTAAACCTAACCCTAACCCTAAAACTAACACTAACTCTAACCCTAACCCTAACCCTAACCCTAACCCTAACCCTAAACCTAACCTAACCCTAACCCGTATCTTAACCCTAAACCTAACCTTAACCCTAACCCATACCAAAGCCCTAACCGTAACCCTAAACCATAGCCTAGCACTATCCCTAACTCTAATCCTAAACCGCACCCTAAACCTAAACCTAACAATAACCCTAACCATAACCCTTACCTGTACCCTAACACTAACACGTACCTAACACTAACACTAACCTTAACGGTAACACTGACCCGTACCCCAACCCTAAAACTAACCCGTACCCTAACCCTAACCCTAACCCTCACCTAAACCTAACCCTAACCATACCCTAACCCTAACCCGTAACTTAAACCTAACCCTAAATCTAATCTTAACCTCTATTCTAACCTTAGCCCATACCCTAAACCTAACCCTAACCCGTACCCTAACCCTAACCCTAACCCTAAATCTAACCCGTACCCTAACCCTAAACCTAACCCTTTCCCTAACCCTAACACTAACCCTAACCCATATTCTAACCCTAACACTAACCCTAACCCTAACCATGCTCTTACCCTAACCCTAAACCTCACCCTATTCCTAACCCGTACTGTAACCCTAACCCGTAACATAACCGTAACCCTAACCCGTACCCTAACCCTAACCCTAACTCGTACCCTAACCCTAACCCTGACCCTAACACTAACCTTAAACCGTACCCTAAATGTAATCCTAACCCTAACTCGTACCCTAACCCTAACCCTAAACCTGACCCTAACCCTAACCCTAACCCGTACTCTAAACCTAACCTATACCCTAACCCTAACCCTAAAACTAACCCTAAACTCAAACGTAACCCTGACCCGTACCCTAACCCTAAAACTAACCTGTACCCTAACCCCAAACCTAACCCTAACCCGTACCATAACCCTATCCCTAACCCTAAACTGACCCTAAACCTAAACCTAACCCAAACTCTAACCTTAACCCTAACCCTACCCCTAACCCGCACCTAAACCTAACCCTAACCCATTCCCTAACCCTAACCCGTAACCTAAACCTAACCCTAACCCTAAACTTAACCCGTATGCTAATCCTATCCCGTATCCTAAACCTAACCCTAACCGTACTCTAAACCTAACCCTAACCCTCAACCTAACCCTAACCCGTAGTGTAACCCTAACCCGTAACATAACCCTAACCCTAACCTGTACCCTAACTATAACTCGTACCCTAACCAAAACCCTGACCCTAACACTAACCATAAACCGTACACTAAACGTAACCCTAACCCTAACTCGTACCCTAACACTAACCCTAACCCTTACCCTAACCCTAACCCTAACCCGTACCCTAAACCTAACCTATACCCTAACCCCAAACCTAAACCTAACCCTAACCCTAAACCGTAACCTAAAACTAACCCTAACCCTTGACCTAACCCGTAGCCAACCCTATCCCATACATAAACCTACCCTAACCCGTACCCAAACCCTAACATTAACCCTAACCCATACCCTAGCGCTAACCCTAAACCTAACCCTAAGCCTAAACCGCACCCTAAACTTAAACCTAACCCTAACCCTAACCCTAACCATAACCCTTACCTGTACCCTAACCCTAACCCATACCCTACACTAACCCTATACTTAACCGTAACCCTAACCAGTACCCTAACCCTAAAACTAACCTGTACCCTAACCCCAACCCTAACCCTAACCCGTACCATAACCCTATCCCTAACGCTAACCCTTACCCTAAACCTAACCCTAAACTGTACCCTAACCTTAACCCTAACCCTAACCCTCTCCTAACCCTAACCCTAACCCATAACCTAACCCTAAACCGTACCCTAACCCTAACCCTAAACCTAACACGTACCCTAACCATAAACAAAGCTAACCCGTACCCAAAACCTAAACCTAACACATCCCCTAACCCTAACCCTAACCCGCACACTAAACCTAAACCTAACCCTAGACCTAACACGTACACTAACCCTATCCCATACCCCCACCTTAACCCTATCCCGTATCATAACCCTAACACTAACCGTAACCCTAACCCTAAACCTAAACCGTACACTAACCCTAACCTGAACCCTAACCCTAACCCTAACACGTACCCTAACCCTAACTGTAGCCTAATCCTAACTCTAACCCTAACCCCTAACCCTAAACCTAACCCTTACCGTAACCCGTACCCAAACGGTAAACATAACCCGTACCTTAACACTAACCCAAACCCGTGTTCTAACCATAACCCTAAACCAAAACCTAACCCTAATCCGCACCCTAAACTTAACCTGAACCCTAACCCAAACCAAAACCCTTAACCGTAACCTAACCCTAACCCATACCCTAACCCTAACCCTAACCTTAACTGTAACCCTAACAAATACCCTAACCCTAAAACTAACCCGTACCCTAACCCCAAACCTAACCCTAATCCGTACCGTAACACTAACACTAAACCTAACCCTGACCCTAAACCTAACGCTAAACCTTACACTAATCCTAACCCTAACGCTAACCCGCACCCTAAAACTAACCCTAACCCATACCCTAACCCTAACCCGTAACCTAAACCTAACCCTAACCCTAAACTTAACCCGTACACTAACCCTATCCCGTACCCTAAACCTAACCCTAACCCGTATCCTAACCCTAAACCTAACCCTAACCCTAACCCGTAACAAAGCCCTAACTGTAACCCTAAACCATAGCCTAGCACTAACCCTAACGCTAACCCTAAACTGCACCCTAAACCTAAACCTAACAATAACCCTAACCATAACCCTTACCTGTACCCTAACACTAACACATACCCTAACCCTAACCCTAACCTTAATGGTAACACTGACCCGTACCCCAACCCTAAAACTAACCCGTAACCTAACCCTAAGCCTAACCCTCACCTAAACCTAACCCTAACCCATACCCTAACCCTAAGCCGTAACTTAAACCTAACCCTAAATCTAATCTTAACCCGTATTCTAACCCTAGCCCATACCCTAAACCTAACCCTAACCCGTACCCTAACCCTAACCCTAACCCTAACCCTAAATCTAACCCGAACCCTAACCCTAAACCTAACCCATTCCCTAGCCCTAACACTAACCCTAACCCATATTCTAACCCTAACCCTAACCCTAACCCTAACCATGCTCTAGCCCTAACCCTAACCCTCACCCTAATCCTAACCCGTACTGTAACCCTAACCCGTAACATAACCGTAACCCTAACCCGTACCCTAACCATAACCCTAACTCGTACCCTAACCCTAACCCTGACCCTAACACTAACCCTAAACCGTACCCTAATTGTAATCCTAACCCTAACTGGTACCCTAACCCTAACCCTAAACCTGACCCTACCCTAACCCTAACCCGTACCCTAAACCTAACCTATACCCTAACCCTAACCCTAAAACTAACCCTAACCTCAATCGTAACCCTGACCCGTACCCTAACCCTAAAACTAACCTGTACCCTAACCCCAAACCTAACCCTAACCCATACCATAACCCTATCCCTAACCCTAACCCTGATCCTAAACCTAAACCTAAACCAAACTCTAACCCTAACCCTAACCCTAACCTTAACCCTAACCCGCACCTAAACCTAACCCTAACCCGTTCCCTAACCCTAACCTGTAACCTAAACCTAACCCTAAACTTAACCCGTAGGCTAATCCTATCCCATATCCTAAACCTATCCCTAACCCGTACCCTAACCCTAACCCTAACCCTAACACTAACACTAACCCTAATCCGTACTCTAACCCTAACCCTAACACTAAACCTAACCCTAACACTAACCCTAACCCATACTCTAACCCTAAACCTAACCCTAACTCTAACCCTACCCCGTACTATAACGCTAACGCTAACCCTAACCATAACCATAACTATAACCCGTACAGTAACCCTAAAGCGTACCGTAATCCTAACACGAACCCTAAACCTGACCTAAGCCTAAACCTAACCCATACCATAACCCTAAACCGTACCCCAACCCTAACCCTAAACGTAACCCGTACCCTAACCCTAAACGTAATGCTAACCCGTACCCAAACCCTAACCCTAACACGTACCCTAACCCTAACCCTAACCCGCACACTAAACCTAACCCTAACCCTAGATCTAACACGTACACTAACCCTATCCACACCCCAACCTTAACCCTAAACCATATCGTAACCCTAACACTAACCCTAACCCTAACCCTAACCTAAACCGTACACTAACCCTAACCCGAACTCTAACCCTAACCCTAACCCGTAACCTAACCCTACCCGTACCCTAATCCTAACTCTAACCCTAACCCCTAATCCTAACCCTAACCCTTACCCTAACCCTTACCCAAACGGTAAACATAACCCGTACCCTAACACTAACCCAAAACCGGCTTCTAACCCTAAACCTAACCCTAGACCTAACCCTAAACCGCACCCTAAACTGAACCCGAAACCTAACCCAAACCAAAACCCTTAACCGTAATCTAACCCTAACCCATACCCTAACCCTAACCCTAACCTTAACCGTAATCCTAACCCGTACCATAACCCTAAAACTAACCCGTACCCTAACCCCAAACCTAACCCTAACCCGTACCCTAACACTAACCCTAACCCTAACCCTGACCCTAAACCTAACCCTAACCCTTACACTAATCCTAACCCTAACCCTAACCCGAACCCTAAAACTAACCCTAACCCGTACCCTAACCCGAAACCTAACTTTAGACCTAACCCGTACCTGTACCCTAACCTGTACCCTAAACCTAACCCATACCCTAACCCTAACCCTAACTCAGACGCTAAACCTAATCCTAAACCGTACCCTAAACCTAACCGTAACCCTTGACCTAACCCGTAGCCAAGCCTATCCCGTATCCTAACCCTAACCCTAACCCGTACCAAAACCCTAACCATAAAACTCACCCATAGCCTAGCGCTAACCCTAACCCTAAACCTAAACCACACCCTAAAGCTAAACTTAATCCTAACCCTAACCATAACCCTTACCCATACCCTAACACTAACCCATACCCTAACCCTAACCCTAACCTTAACCGTAACCCTGACATGTACCCTAACCCGAAAACAAACCCGTACCCTAACCCTAATCCTAACCCTATCCCTCACCTAAACCTAACCCTAACCCATACCCTAACCCTAACCCGTAACCTAAACCTAACCCTAAACCTAATTTTAACCCGTACGCTAACCCTAGCCCGCACCCTAAACCTAACCCTAACCCGTACCCTAACCCTAAACCTAACCCTAACTCTAACCCGTACCCTAACCCTAACCCTTTCCTAACCCTAACACTAACCCTAACCCGTACTCTCACCCTAACCCTAACACTAACCCTAACCCTACTCTAAACCTAACCCTAACCCTCAACCTAACCCTAACCCGTAGTGTAACCCTAACTCATACCATAACCCCAACCCTAACCCTAATCCGTACCCTAACACTAACCCTAACCCTAACCCTGAACCTAAACCTAACGCTAACCCTTACACTAATCCTAACCCTAACGCTAACCCGCACCCTAAAACTAACCCTAATCAATACCCTAACCCTAACCCGTAACCTGAACCTAACCCTAACCCTAAACTTAACCCGTACACTAACCCCATCCCGTACCCTAAACCTAACCCTAACCCGTATCCTAACCCTAAACCTAACCCTAACCCTAACCCGTACCAAAGCCCTAACCATAACCCTAAACCATAGACTAGCACTAACCCTAACTTTAACCCTAAACCACACCCTAAACCTAAACCTAACCCTAACCCTAACCATAACCCTTACCTGTACCCTTACACTAACACATACCCTAACCCTAACCCTAACCTTAACGGTAACACTGACCCGTACCCCAACCCTAAAACTAACCCGTACCCTAACCCTAACCCTAACCCTCACCAAAACCTAACCTTAACCCGTACCCTAACCCTAACCCGTAACTTAAACCTAACCCTAAATCTAATCTTAACCCGTATTCTAACCCTAGCCCGTACCCTAAACCTAACCCTAACCCGTACCCTAACCCTAACCCTAACCCTAAATCTAACCCGTACCCTAACCCTAACACTAACTCGTACCCTAACCATAACCCTGACCCTAACACTAACCATAAACCGTACCCTAAACGTAACCCTAACCCTAACTCATACCCTAACACTAACCCTAAACCTTAACCTAACCCTAACCCTAACCAGTACCCAAAACCTAACCAATACCCTAACCCCAACGCTAAACCTAACCCTAAACCTAAACCGTACCCTAAAACTAACCCTAACCCTTGACCTAACCTGTAGCCAACCCTATCCCGTACGCTAACCCTACCCTAACCCGTACCCAATCCCTAACATTAACCCTAACCCATACCCTAGCGCTAACCCTAAACCTAACCCTAAGCCTAAACCGCACCCTAAACCTAAACCTAACCCTAACCCTAACTATAACCCTTACCCGTACCCTAACCCTAACCCATACCCTACACTAACCCTAAACTTAACCGTAACCCTAACCAGTACCCTAACCCTAAAACTAACCTGTACCCTAACCCCAAACCTAACCCTAACCCGTACCATAACCCTATCCCTAACGCTAACCCTGACCCTAAACCTAACCCTAAACCGTACCCTAACCCTAACCCTAACCCTGACCTAACCCTAACCCTAACACGTACCCTAACCCTAAACCGTACCCTAACCCTAACCCTAAACCTAACCCGTACCCTAACCATAAACAACGCTAACCCGTACCGAATCCCTAACCCTAACACATACCCTAACCCTAACCCTAACCCACACACTAAACCTAAACCTAACCCTTGACCTAACACGTACACTAACCCTATCCCATACCCCCACCTTAACCCTAACCCATATCGTAACCCTAACACTAACCCTAACCCTTACCCTAAACCTAAACTGTACACTAACCCTAACCCGAATCCTAACCCTAAACCTAACCCATAACCTAACCATACCCGTACCCTAATCCTAACTCTAACCCTAACCCCTAACCCTAAACCTAACCCTTACCGTAACCTGTACCCAAACGTTAAAACTAACCCATACCTTAACACTAACCCAAACCCGTGTTCTAACCATAACCCTAAACCAAAACCTAACCCTAATCCGCACCCTAAACTTAACCCGAACCCTAACCCAAAACAAAGCCCTTAACCGTAACCTAACCCTAACCCATACCCTAACCCTAACCCTAACCTTAATCTTTACCCTAACTCGTACCCTAACCCTAAAACTAACCCGTACCCTAACCCCAACCTTAACCCTAATCCGTACCCTAACACTAACCCTAACCCTAACCCTGACCCTAAACCTAACGCTAACCCTTACATTAATCCTAACCCTAACGCTAACCCGCACCCTAAAACTAACCCTAACCTGTATCCTAACCCTAAACCTAACCCTAACCCTAACCCTTACCAAAGCCCTAACTGTAACCCTAAACCATAGACTAGCACTAACCCTAACTCTAACCCTAAACTGCACCCTAAACCTAAACCTAACCCTAACCCTAACCATAACCCTTACCTGTACCCTAACACTAACAGATACCCTAACCCTAACACTAACCTTAATGGTAACACTGACCCGTACCCCAAACCTAAAACTAACCCGTACCCTAACCCTAACACTAACCCTCACCTAAACCTAACCCTAAACCGTACCCTAACCCTAACCCGTAACTTAAACCTAACCCTAAATCTAATCTTAACCCGTATTCTAACCCTAGCCCGTACCCTAAACCTAACCCTAACCCGTACCCTAACCCTAACCCTAACCCTAAATCTAAACCGTACCCTAACCCTAAACCTAACCCTTTCCCTAACCCTAACACTAACCCTAATCCATATTCTAACCCTAACCCTAAACCTAACTGTAACCATGCTCTAACCCTAACCCTAACCCTCACCCTAATCCTAACCCGTACTGTAACCCTAACCCATAACATAACCGTAACCCTAACCCGTACCCTAACCATAACCCTAACTCGTACCCTAACCCTAACCCTGACCCTAACACTAACCCTAAACCGTACCCTAAATGTAATCCTAAACCTAACTCGTACCCTAAACATAACCCTAAACCTGACCCTAACCCTAACCCTAACCCGTACCCTAAACCTAACCTATACCCTAACCCTAACCCTAAAACTAACCCTAACCTCAACCGTAACCCTGACCCGTACCCTAACCCTAAAACTAACCTGTACCCTAACCCCAAACCTAACACTAACCCGTACCATAACCCTATCCTTAACCCTAACCCTGACCCTAAACCTAAACCTAACCCAAACTCTAACCCTAACCCTAACCCTAACCCTAACCCGCACCTAAACCTAACCCTAACCCGTTCCCTAACCCTAACCCGTAACCTAAACCTAACCCTAACCCAAAACTTAACCCGTACGTTAATCCTATCCTGTATCCTAAACCTATCCCTAACCCGTACCCTAACCCTAACCCTAACCCTATATGTACACTAACACTTACCCTAACCCGTACTCTAACCCTAACCCTAACACTAAACCTAACCCTAACACTAACCCTAACCCATACTCTAACCCTAAACCTAACCCTAACTCTAATGCTACCCCGTACTATAATGCTAACCCTAACCCTAACCATAACCATAACCATAACCCGTACAGTAACCCTAAAGCGTACCGTAACCCTAACACTAACACTAACCCTGACCTAAGCCTAAACCTAACCCGTACCATAACCCTAAACCGTACCCCAACCCTAACCCTAAACGTAACCCATACCCTAACCCTAAATGTAACGCTAACCCATACCAAACCCTAACCCTAACACGTACCCTAACCCTAACCCTAACCCGCACACTAAACCTAACACTAACCCTAGACATAACACGTACACTAACCCTATCCCACACCCCAACCTTAACCCTAAACCATATCGTAAACCTAACACTAACCCTAACCCTAAACCTAAACCGTACACTAAAACTAACCCGAACTCTAACCCTAACCCTAACCCTAACCCATAACTTAACCCTACCCGTACCCTAATCCTAACTCTAACCCTAACCCCTACCCCTAACCCTAACCCTTACCCTAACCCTTACCCAAACGGTAAACCTAACCCGTACCCTAACACTAACCCAAAACCAGGTTCTAACCCTAAACCTAACCCTAGACCTAACCCTAACCCGCACCCTAAACTGAACCCAAACCCTAACCCAAACCAAAACCCTTAACCGTAATCTAACCCTAACCCATACCCTAACCCTAACCCTAACCATAACCGTAACCGTAACCCGTACCCTAACCCTAACTAACCCGTACCCTAACCCCAAACCTAACCCTAACCCGTACCCTAACACTAACCCTAACCCTTACCCTGACCCTAAACCTAACCCTAACCCTTACACTAATCCTAACCCTAACCCTAACCCGAACCCTAAAACTAACCCTAACCCGTACCCTAACCCGTAACCTAAACGTAACCCTAACCCTAAACTTAACCCTTACGGTAACCCTATCCCGTACCCTAAACCTAAACCTAATCCGTATCCTAACCCTAAACCTAAACCTAAGACTAACCCGTATATGAACCCTAACCTTAACCCTAACACTAACCCTACCCCGTACTCTAACCCTAACCCTAACCCATACCCTAACCCGTAACCTAACTTTAGACCTAACCCGTACCCGTGCCCTAACCTGTACCCTAAACCTAACCCGTACCATAACACAAACCCTAACCCTGACGCTAACCCTAATCCTACACCGTACCCTAAACCTAACCGTAACCCTTGACCTAAACCGTACCCAAGCCTATCCCGTATCCTAACCCTAACCCTAACCCGTACCAAAACCCTAACCGTAAACCTAACCCATAGCCTAGCGCTAACCCTAACCCTAAACCTAAACCACGCCCTAAAGCTAAACCTAACCCTAACCCTAACCATAACCCTTACCCATACCCTAACACTAACCCATACCCTAACCCTAACCCTAACCTTAACCGTAACCCTGACACGTACCCTAACCCTAAAACAAACCCGTCCCCTAACCCTAATCCTAACCCTATCCCTCACCTAAACCTAACCCTAACCCGTACCCTAACCCTAACCCATAACCTAAACCTAACCCTAAACCTAATTTTAACCCGTACACTAACCCTAGCCCGTACCCTAAACCTAACCCTAACCCTTACCCTAACCCTAACCCTAACTCTAACCCGTACCCTAACCCTAACACTTTCCCTAACCCTAACACTAACCCTAACCCATACTCTAACCCTAACCCTAACCCTCAACCTAACCCTAATCCGTACTGTAACCCTAACCCGTAACATAACCCTAACCCTAACCCTTACCCTAACCCTAAACCTAACTCGTACCCTAATCATAACCCTGACCCTAACACTAACCATAAACCGTACCCTAAATGTAAGCCTAACCCTAACTCGTACCCTAACACTAACCCTAACCCTTAACCTAACCCTAACCCTAACCCGTACCCTAAACCTAACCCATACCCTAACCCCAACCCTAAACTTAACCCTAACCCTAAACCGTACCCTAAAACTAACCATAACCCTTGACCTAACCCGTAGCCGACCCTATCCCGTACCTTAACCCTAACCCATACCCTACACTAACCCTAACCTTAACTGTAACCCTAACCAGTACCCTAACCCTAAAACTAACCCGTACCCTAACCCCAACCCTAACCCTAACCCGTACCTTAACCCTATCCCTAACGCTAACCCTGAACCTAAACCTAACCCTAAACCGTACCCTAACCCTAACCCTAACCCTAACCCTAAGACTCACCTAAACCTAACCCGTACCCTAACGCTAACCTGTAATCTAAACTTAACCCTAATCCAAAACTTAACCTGTACGCTAACCCTAGACCGAACCCTAAGCCTAAACCTAACCCGAACACTAAACCTAACCATAACCCTATCCATACACTAAAACTAACCCTAACTCTAAACCTAACCCGTAGTATAACCCTAACACTAACCCTTACCCTAACCCTAAACCTAACCCTTACTCTAACACTATCCCGTAGCCTAACCCTAACTCTAACCGTAACGCCTAACCCTAAACCTAGACTAAACTTTACCCTAACCCGTACCCAAACGGTATACCTAACCCGTACCATAACACTAACCCAAACCCGTACTGAAACCCTAACCCTAAACCTAACCCTAACCTGAAACGGCACCCTAAACTTAACCCTAACCCTAACCATAACCATAACCCTTATCGTACCCTAACACTAACTGAAACACTAACCCTAACACTAACTTTAACCGTAACCCTAACCCGTACCCTAACCCTAAAACTAACCCGTACCCTAACCATAACGCTAACACTCACCCGTAGCCTAACCCTAACCCTTAACAGCACCCTAAACCTAACGCTCACGCATACCCTAAACCTAACCCGTACCCTAAACCTAACCCTAAACCGTAACCTAACCCTAAACCTAACCCAAAGCCTAACCCGTACTCTAACCCTAACCCTAAACCTAACCCTAACCCATACCCTAACCCTAAACCTAAACCTTTCCCTAAACCTAACACTAACCCTAACCCATACTCTAACCCTAACCCTAACCCTAACAGTACTCTAAACCTAACCCTAATCCTCACCCTAACCCTAACCCATACTGTAACCCTAACCCGTAACATAACCCTAACCCGTACCCTAACCCTAACCCTAACTCGTACCCTAACCCTAACCCTGACCATAACTCTAACCATACCCTAAATCTAACCCGTATCATAAACCTAACCCTAACCCTAACCCTAACCCGTACCCTAAACTTAACCCTAACCCTAACTCATACCCTAACCGTAACCCTAACGCTGACCCTAACCCTAATCCAAACTCATACCCTAAACCTAACCCATACCCTAAACTTAACCCTAAACCTAACCCTAACCCTAACCCGTACCCTAAAACTAACCCTAACCCTTGACCTAACCTGTACCCAAACCCTGAAGTAACCCTAACCCATACCCCAGCGCTAACCCTAACTTTAAACCTAAGCCTAAACGGAACCCTCAACCTAAACGTAACCCTAACCCTAACCATAAACCTTACCCTACCCTAACCCTAATCCATACCCTAACAGTAACCCTAACCTTAACCGTTACCCTAAACAGTACCCTAACCCTAAAACTAACCCGTACCCAACACAAACCCTAACCCTAACCCGTACCATAACCCTCTCCTTAACCCTAACCCTAACCCTAAACCTAACCCTAACCCATACCCTAACCCTAACCCGCACCTAAACCTAACCCTAACCCGTACCCTAACCCTAACCCGTAACCTAAACCTAACCCTAACCCTAAAATTAACCCGTAAACTATCCCTATCCCGTACCCTAAACATAAATCTAATCCGTACCCTAACCCTAACCCTAACCCTATCCGTACACTAAACCTAACACTAACCCTAACACTAACCCTATCCTGTACTCTAAACCAAACCCTAACCCTAACCCTAAACCTAACCGTAACCCGTAATCTAACCCTAGCCTGTACCCTAACACTAACCCTTACCCTAACCCTAAACCTAACCCGTACCCTAACCCTAAACGTAACCCTAACCCGTACCCAAAACCTAACTCTAACACGTACCCTAACCCTAACCTTAACCCGCACACTAAACCTAACCCTAACCCTAGACCTAACACGTACACTAACCCTATCCCGTACCGGAACCTTAACACTAAACCGTACCGTAAACCTAACACTAATCCTAACCCTAACCCTAACCTTAACCCTAACCCTAAACTGTACACTAACACTAACCCGAACCCTAACCTTAAACCTAACCCATACCCTAACACTCACCCGTACCCTAACCCTAACCCTAAACTTAACCGTAACCCTGAACCGTACCCTAACCCTAAAACTAACCCGTACCCTAACCCCAACCCTAACCATAACCCGTATCATAATCCTATCCCTAACGCTAACCCTGAACCTAAACCTAACCCTAACCCGTACCCTAACCCTAACCCTAACCCTAACCCTCACCTAAACCTAACCTTAACCCATACCCTAACCCTAACCCATAACCTAAACCTAACCCTAACCCTAAACTTAACCCGTACGGTAACCCTAGCTCATACCCTAAACCTAACCCTAACACATACACTAACCCTAACCCTAACGCTAACCCTATCCGTGCACTAAACCTAACCCTAACCCGTACCCTAACCCTAACACTAACCCTAACCCTAACCCTATCCAACGCTAACCCTAACCCTAACACTAACACTAACCCTAACCGTACTCTAAGCCTAAGCCTAAACCTAACCTAACCCTAACCCGTACTCTAACCCTAACCCTTACTCTAACTAACCCTTACCCTAAACCTAAACCTAACCCGTAACTTAACCCTAAACGTAACCCTAAACCTTACCCAAAACCTAACCCTAACACGTACCCCAGCCCTAACCCGCACACTAAACCTAACCCTAACCCTAGACCTAACATGTACACTAACCCTATCCTGTATCGTAACCTTAACCCTAACCCAAACACTAACCCTAACACTAACCCTAACCCTAACCCTAACCCGTACACTAACGCTAACCCGAACCCTAACCCTAACCCGTACTCTAACCCTACCTGTAGCCTAACCCGAAACTTAACCATAAACCTTACCCTAACCCGTAACGAAACGGTAAACCTAACCCATACCCTAACACTAACCCAAACCCGTACTCTAACCCTAACCCTAAACCGAACCCGTACACTAACCCAAACCCGAACCTAACCTTAAACCTAACCCGAACCCTAACACTCACTCATACCCTAACCCTAACCTTAACCTTAACTGTAACCCTGACCCGTACCCTAACCCAAAAACTAACCCGTACCCTAACCCCAACCCTAACCTTAACCCGTACCATAACCCTATCCCTAACGCAAACCCTGACCCTAAACATAACCCTAACCTGTACCCTAACCCTAACCCTAACCCGTAACATAACCCTAACCCTAACACGTACCCTACCCTAACCCTAACTCGTACCCTAACCCTAACCCTGACCCTAAACCTAACCGTACGCTAAACCTAAACCGTACCGTAAACCTAACCATAACGCTAACCCTAACTCATACCCTAAACCTAACCCTAACCCTAACTCATACCCTAACCCATCCATAACACTGACCCTAACCCTAACCCTACCCCGTACCCTAAACCTAACCCATACCCTAACCCTAACCCTAAACCTAACCCTAACCCGTACCATAAACCAAAACCTAACCCTTGTCCTAACCCGTACCCAACCCTATCTCATACCCTAAACCTAACCCTAACCCGTACCCAAACCCTAAAGTAACCCTAACCCATTCCCTAGCGCTAACCCTAACCCTAATCCTAAACGTAACCTGCACCCTAAACCTAAACGTAAACCTAAACCTAACCATAAACCTTACCCGTACCCTAACCCTAACCCATACCCTAACACTAACCCTAACCTTAACCGTAACCCTAACCCGTATCCGAACCCTAACCCTCACCTAAACCTAACCCTAACCCGTACCCTAACCCTAACCCGTAACCTAAACCTAATCCTCACCCTAAACTTAACTCGGACACTAACGCTATCAGGTACCCTAAACCTAAACCTAACCCGTACCCTAACCCTAACCCAAACCCTAACCCTATCCGTACACTAACCCTAACCCTAACACTAACACTAACCCGAACCCGTACTATAACCCGAACCCTAACCCTAAACCTAACCTTGACCCATAATCTAACCCTAACCTGTACCCTAACACTAAACCTTACCCTAACCCTAAACCTAACCCGTACCCTAACCCTAAATGTAACCCTAACCCGTACCTAAACCCTAAACCTAATACGTACCCTAACCCTTACCCTAACCCGCACACTAAACCTAACCCTAACCCTAGACCTAACACGTACACTAACCATATCCCGTACCGGAACCTTAACACTAACCCGTACCGAAAACCTAACCCTAATCCTAACCCTAACCCTAACCTTAACACTAACCCTAACCCGTACACTAACACTAACCCGAACCCTAACCTTAAACCTAAACCGTATCCTAACACTCACCCATACCCTAGCCCTAAACCTAACCTTAACCGTAACCCTGACCCATATCCTAACCCTAAAACTAACCCGTACCCTAACCCCAACCTTAACCCTAACTTGTAACATAACCCTATCCCTAACGCTAACCCTGAACCTAAACCTAAACCTAACCTGTACCCTAACCCTAACCCTAAACCTAACCCTCACCTAAACCTAACTCTAACCCATACCCTAACCCTAACCCGTAACCTAAACCTAACCCTAACCCTAAACTTAACCCGTACGCTAGCCCTAGCTCATACCCTAAACCTAACCCTAACCCGTCCACTAACCCTAACCCTAACGCTAACCCTATCCGTACACTAAACCTAACCCTAACCCTAACCCTAACACTAACCCTAACCCGTACTCTAACCCTAAACCTAACGCTAACTCTAACCTAACACGTATTATAACCCTAACCCTAACCCTTACCTTAACACTAACCTTAACCCGTACTCTAACACTATCCCGTAGCCTAACCCTAACTCTTACCCTAACCCCTAACCCTAACCCTAAACCTAACACTTACCCTAACTAGTACCCAAACGTTATACCTAAACCGTACCCTAACACTAACCCAAACCCGTACCTAAACATAACCCTAACCCGTACCCTAACCCTAACCTATAACCTAAACCTAACCCTAACCCTAAACTTAAATCGTACGCTAACCCTATCTCGTACCCTAAACCTAACCCTAACCCGTACCCTAACCTTATCCCTAACCCTATCCGTACACTAACCCTAACCCTAAACCTAACACAAACCCTAGCCTAAACCGTACTCTAACCCTAACCCGTAACCTAACACTAACCCTAACCCAAACACTAACCCTAACCCGTACTCTAACCCTAAACCTAACCCTAACCCGGACTATAACCCTAACCCTAACCCTAACACTAACCCGTACAGTAAACCTAAACCGTACCCTAACCCTAATCCTAACCCTAACCCTAACCCTAACCCTAACCCTAACCCTGACCCTAACCCTAACCCTAACCCGTACCCTAAGCCTAATAGATACCCTAACCCTAACCCTAAACCATCCCTAACTCTAACCTGTACCCTCAACCTAACCCTATCCCTTGACCTAACCCGTACCCAACCCTATCCCTTAACCTAACCCTAAGCCATAACCAAACCCTAACAGTCACCTTAACCCATACCCTAGGGCTAAGCCTAACCCTAACCCTAACCCTAACCTGCACCCTAAACTTAAAACTAACCCTAAACCTAACCATAATCCTTAATGGTACCCTAACCCTTACTCATACCCTAACCCTAACCCTAACCTTAACTGTAACCCTGACCCGTACCCTAACCTTAAAACTAACCCGTACCCTAACCCTAACCCTAACCCTCATCTATACCTAACCCTAACCTGTACCCTAACCCTAACCCATAACCTAAACCTAACCCTAACCCTAAACTTCACCCGTATGCTAAACCTATCCCATTCTCTAAACCTAAACTTAATCCGTATCCTAACCCTAACCCTACCCCTAACCCTATCCGTACACTAACCCTAACCCTAACCCTAAACCTAACACTAACCCTAATCCGTACTCTAACCCTAACCCTCACCCTAAACCTAACCCTAACCCAAACTCTAACCCTAACCCGTACCCTAACACTAACCATAACCCTAACACAAACTCTAACCCGTACTCTAACCCTAAACCTAACACTAACTCTAACCCTAACCTGTACTATAACCCTAACCCTAACCCTAAACTAAACCCTTACCCTAACCAGCACCTAAACCTAACCCTAACCCGTACCCTAACCCTAACCCGTAAACTAAACCTAACCTTAACCCAAAACTTAACCCGTACGCTAACCCTATCTCGTACCCTAAACCTAACCCTAACCCGTACCCTAACCCTAACCCTAACCCTATCCGTACACTAACCCTAACCCTAAACCTGACACTAACACTAACCCTAACCCATACTCTAACCCTAACCCTAACCCTAAACCTAACCCTAACCCGGATTATAACCCTAACCCTAACCCTAACACTAAAGCGTACAGTAAACCTAAACCGTACCCTAACCCTAATCCTAACCCTAACCCTAACCCTGACCCTAACCCTAACCTGTACCCTAAGCCTAATAGATACCCTAACCCTAACCCTAAACCATCCCTAACTCTAACCTGTACCCTAAACCTAAACTTATCCCTTGACCTAACCCGTACCCAACCCTATCTCTTAACCTAACCCTAACCCTAAGCCGTAACCAAACCCTAACAGTCACCCTAACCCATACCCTAGGGCTAAGCCTAACCCTAACCCAAACCCTAACCTGCACCCTAAACTTAAAACTAACCCTAACCCTAACCATAATCCTTAACGGTACCCTAACCCTTACTCATACCTAACCCTAACCCTAACCTTAACTGTAACCCTGACCCGTACCCTAACCTTAAAACTAACCCGTACCCTAAACCCAACCCTAACCCTAACCCGTACCCTAACCCTAACCCTAACCCTAACCCTCATCTATACCTAACCCTAACCCGTACCCTAACCCTAACCCGTAACCTAAACCTAACCCTAACCCTAAACTTCACCCGTACGCTAAACCTATCCCATTCCCTAAACCTAAACTTAATCCGTATCCTAACCCTAACCCTACCCCTAACCCTATCCGTACACTAACCCTAACTCTAACCCTAAACCTAACACTAACCCTAATCCGTACTCTAACCCTAACCCTCACCCTAAACCTAAACCTAACCCAAACTCTAAACCTAACCCGTACCGTAACACTAACCATAACCCTAACACTAACTCTAACCCGTACTCTAACCCTAAACATAACCCTAACTCTAACCCTAACCCGTACTATAACCCTAACCCTAACCCTAAACTAAACCCTTACCCTAACCAGCACCTAAACCTAACCCTAACCCGTACCCTAACCCTAACCCGTAAACTAAACCTAACCCTAACCCAAAACTTAACCTGTACGCTAACCCTATCTCGTACCCTAAACCTAACCCTAACCCGTACCCTAACCCTAACCCTAACCCTATCCGTACACTAACCCTAACCCTAACCCTAACACTAACACTAACCCTAACACGTACTCTAATCCTAAACTTAACCCTAACCCGGACTATAAGCCTAAACCTAACCCTAACCCGTACCCTAACTCTAATCCGTACAGTAAACCTAACCGGTACCCTAACCCTAACCCTAACACTTACCCTGACCCTAACCCTAACCCATACCTTAAGCCTAACCCATACCCTAACCCTAACCCTAAACCATCCCTAACCCTAACCCGTACCCTAAACCTAACCCTATCCCTTGACGTAACCCATACCCAAACCTATCCCATAACCTAACCCTAACCCTAACCCGTACCCAAACCCTAACAGAAACCCTAACCCATACTCTAGTGCTAACCCTAACCCAAACCCTAACCTGCACCCTAAACCTAAACCTAACCCTAACCCTAACCACAAACCTTACCCGTTCCCTAATCCTTAACCCATACCCTAACCCCAACCTTAACCGTAACCCTGACCCGTATCCTAGCCCTAAAACTAACCCGTACCCTAAACCCAAATCTAACTCTAACCCGTGCCCTAACCCTAACCCGTAACCTAAACGTAACCCTAACCCTAAACTTAACCCGTACGCTAACCCTATCCCGTACCCAAACCCTAACCCTAACCCTAACCCTATCCGTACACTATCCAAACCTAAACCTAAACCTAACACTAACCCTAAACCGTACCCTAACCCTAACCCTAACCCTAACCCTATCCGTACACTAACCCTAACCCTAACCCTAACCCTAACACTAACACTAACCCTAACCCGTACCTAACCCTAAACCTAACCCTAACCCGGACTATAACCCTAACCCTAAACCTAACCTTAAACCTAACCCTAAGCGGTACAGTAAACCTAACACGTACCCTAACCCTAACCCGAATACTAACCCTGACACTAACCCTAACCCTAACCCGTACCCTAAGCCTAACCCATACGCTAACCCTAACCCTAAACCATCCCTAACCCTAACCCGTACCCTAAACCTGACCCTATCCCTTGATCTAACCCGTACCCAAACCTATCCTGTAACCTAACCCTAACCCTAACCCGTACCAATCACTAATAGTAACCCTAACCTATACCCTAGGGCTAGCCCTAAACCTAAACCGAACCCTAACCCGCACCCTAAACCTAAACCTAACCCTAACCTTAATCATAACCCTTACCCGTATCCTAACCCTAACCCATACCCTAACCCTAACCTTAACCGTAACCCTGACCCGTACCCTAACCCTAAAACTAACCCGTACCCTAACCCCAACCCTAAACCTAACCCGTACCCTAACCCTAACCCTAACCCTAACCCTCACCTATACCTAACCCTAACCCATAACCTAACCCTAAACCGTAACCTAAACCTGACCCTAACCCTAAACTTAACCAGTACGCTAACTCTATTCCGTACCTTAAACCTAACCCTAACCCGTACCCTAACCCTAACCCTAACCCTATCCGTACACTAACCCTAACCCTAAACCTAACACTAACCCTAAACCAAACTCTAACCCTAAACCTAACCCTAAACCTAACCCTAACCCGAACTTTACCCCTAACCCAAACCCTAACACTAACCCTAACCCTAACACTAACCCTAACCCGTACTCTAACCTAAACCTAACCCTAACTCTAACCCTAACCCATAATATAACCCTAACCCTTACGCTAAACCTAACCCTAACCCGCACCTAAACTTAACCCTATCCAGTACCCTAACCCTATCCCGTAACCTAAACATAACCCTAACCCTAAATTTAACCCGTACGCTAACCCTACCTCGTACCCTAAATCTAACCCTAACCCGTACCCTAACCCTAACCTTATCCGTACACTAACCCTAACCCTAACCCTAACACTAACCCTAACCCTAACCCATACTCTTACCCTAAACCTAACCCTAACCCGGACTATAACCCTAACCTTAACCCTAACCCTAAACCTAACCCTAACCAGTACAGTAAACTTAACCCGTACCCTAACCCTAACCCTAACTCTAACCCTGACACTGGCCCTAACCCTAAACTGTACCCTAAGGATAACCCATACCCTAACCCTAACCCTAAACCATCCCTAACCCTAACCTGTACCCTAAACCTAACCCTATCCCTTGACCTAACCTGTACCCAAAACTATCCTGTAACCTAAACCTATCCCTAACCCGTACCCAAACCCTAACAGTAACCCTAACCAATACCCTAGCGCTAACCCTAACCCTAACCCTAACCCGCACCCAAAACCTAAACCTAACCCTAACCCTAACCATAACCCTTTCCCATACCCTAACCCTAACTCATAACCTAACCATAACCTTAACCTTAACCATAACCCTGACCCGTACCCTAACACTAAACTGTACCCTAAGCCTAACCCATACCCTAACCCTAACACTAAACCGTACTCTAAACCTAAGCCTGAACCTAAACCTAAGCCTAACCCGAACTCTAACCCTAACCCGTACCCTAACACTAACCCTATCCCTAACACTAACCCTAACCTGTATTCTAACCCTAAACCTAATCCTAACTCCAACCCTAACCCGTACTATAACCCTAACCCTATCCCTAACCCTAACCCTAACCCTAAACCGTACTCTAACCCTATCCCGTAGCCTAACCCTAACTCTACCCTAACCCCTAACCCTAACGCTATCCCCAACACTTAACCTAACCTGTACCCAAACGGTAAACCTAACCCGTACCCTAACACTAACCCAAACCCGTATTCTAACCCTAACCCTAACCCTAACCCTAAACCGCACCCTAAACTTAACCCTAACCCTAACCATAACCATAACCCTTAACCGTACCCTAACCCTAACCCACACCCTAAACCTATCCCTTACTTTAACCGTAACCCTAACCCGTACCCTAACCCTAAAACTAACCTGTACCCTAACCCCAACTTTAACCCTAACCCATACCCTAACACTAACCCTAACCCTAACCCTGACCCTAAACCTAACCCTAGGGATCCCTGGGTGGCGCAACAGTTTAGTGCATGCTTTCGGCCCAGGGCACGATCCTGGAGACCCGGGATAGAATCCCACGTCGGGGTCCTGGTGCATGGAGCCTGTTTCTCCCTCTACCTATGTCTCTGCCTCTCTCTCTAGCTCTCTCTCTGTGTGACTATCTTAAATAAATAAAAATTTAAAAAAAAATAAAAAATAAAAAAATAAACCTAACCCTAACCCGTACACTATCCCTAACCCTAACCCTAACCCTTAACCATAACCCTAACCTGTACCCTAACTCTAAAATTAACCCGTATGCTAACCCAAACCCTAACCCTAACCCGTACTCTAACACTAACACTAACCCTAACCCTGACCCTAAACCTAACCCTAACCCTTACACTAACCCTAACCCTAACCCTGAACCGGACCCTAAACCTAACCCTAACCCGTACCCAAACCCTAACCCGTAACCTAAACCTAACCCTAACCCTAAAGATAACCCGTACGCTAACCCTATCCCGTACCCTGAACCTAACCCTAAACCGTATCCTAACCCTAAATCTAACCCTAAGTCTAACCCACATTAACCGTAACCCTAACCCTAACCCTAACCTGTACCCTAAACCTAACCCATACCCTAACCCTAACCCTAACCCTAAACCTAAACCTAACCCTAACCCGTACCCTAAACCTAACCCTAACCCCTGCCCTAACCCGTACCCAACCATATCCCGTACCCTAACCCTAACCCTAACCCATACCCAAACCCTAATAGTAACCCTAACACATAACCTAGGGCTAACCCAAACCCTAACTCTAAGCCTAACCCGCAACCTCAACCTAAACCTAACCCTAACCCTAAACATAACCCTAACCCGTACCCTAACCCTAACCCATAACCTAACACTAACCCTAACCTTAACCATAACCCTAACCCGTACCCTAACCCTAAAAGTACTCCATACCCTAACCCCAACCCTAACCCTAACCCGTACCATAACCCTATCCCTAACCCTAATCCTGACCCTAAACCTAACCATAACCCGTACCCTAACCCTAACCCGCACCTAAACCTAACCCTAACCCGTACCCTAACCCTAACCCATAACCTAAACCTAACCCTAACCCTAAACTTTACGTGTACACTAACCCTATCCCATACCCTAAACCTAACCCTAACCCGTACCATAACCCTAACCCTAACTCTAACCCTATCCGTACACTAACCCTAACCCTAACCCTAACCCTAACACTAACCCTAACCCGTACACTAAACCTAACCCGTACCCTAACACTAACCCTTACCCTAACCCTAAACCTAACCCGTACCCTAACCCTAAACGTAACCCGTACCCGTAACCAAACCCGAACCCTAACACGTACCCTAACCCTAACCCCAACCGTAACCAGCACACTAAACCTAACCCTAACCCTAGACCTAACACGTAAACTAAACCTATCCCGTACCGAAACCTTAACCCAAACCCGTACCATAACCCTAACACGAATCCTAACCCTAACCCTAACATTAACCCTAACCCTTACCCGTACACTAACCCAAACACGAACCCTAACCCTAACCCTTACCCTGCTCGTACCCAAACGGTAAACCTAACCCGTACCCTAACACTAACCCAAACTGTACTCTAACCCTAACCCTAACCCTAACCCGCACCTTAAACTTAACCCTAACCCTAACACAAACCAAACCCTTAACTGTAACCTAAAACTAACCCATACCCTAAACCTAACCCTAACCTTAACCATAACCCTAACCTGTACCCTAACCCTAAAAGTAACCCGTACCCTAACCCCAACCCTAAACCTAACCTGTACTCTAACAGTAACCCTAACCCTAACCCTGACCCTAAACCTAACCCTAACCCGTACCTAACCCTAACCCGTAACCTAAACCTAACCCTAACCCTAAAGCTAACCCGTACGCTAACCCTATCCCGTACCCTGAACCTAACACTAAACCGTATACTAACCCTAAATCTAACAATAAGCCTAACCCGTACATTAACCCTAACACTAACCCTAACACTAACCCTACACCGTACTCTAACCCTAACCCTAACCCTAACCCTAACCCGTACCCTAACCCTAACCCGTAACCTAAATATAACCCTAAACCTAAACTTAACCCGTACACTAACCCTATCCGTACCCTAAACCTAACCCTAACCCATATCCTAACCCTAAAGCTAACTCTAAGCCTAACCTGTACATTAACCCTAACCCTAAACCTAACACTAACCCTATAACGTACTTTAACCCTAACCCTAACCCTAACCATAACCCTAAACCTAACCCTAACCCGTAGCCTATCCCTAACACGTACCCAAACCCTAACCCTAACCCTAACCCGCACACTAAACCTAACACTAACCCTAGACCTAACACGTACACTAACCCTATCCCGTACCGTAACCTTAACCCTAACCCGTACCGTAACCGTAACACTAACCCTAAACCTAACCCTAACCCTAACCCTAACCCTAACCCGTACACTAACCCTAACCCGAACCCTAAACCTAACCCTAACCCATACCCTAACCCTACCCGTACCCTAACCCTAACTCTAACCCTTACCCCTAACCCTAATCCTAACCCTAACCCTTAACCTAACCCGTACCAAACGGTAAACCTAACCCGTACACTAACAGTAACCCAAACCCGTACTCTAACCCTAACCCTAACCCTAACCCACACCCTAAACTTAACCCTAACCCTAACCCAAACCATAACCATTAACCGTAACCTAACCCTAACCCATACCTTAACCCTAACACTAACCTTAAACTTAACCCTAACCCGTACTCTAACCCTAAACCTAAACTGTACACTAACCCCAAACCTAACCCTAACACATACCTTAACACTAACCCTAATCCTAACCCTGACCCTAAACCTAACCCTAACCCTACACTAACCCTAACCCTAATCCAAACACGCACCCTAAACCTAACTCTAACCCATACCCTAACCCTAACCCGTAACCTAAACCTAACCCTACCCCTAAAATTAACCCGTACGCTAACCCTATCCCGTACCCTAAACCTGACCCTAACCCGTATCCTAACCCTAAACCTAACCCTAATCCTAACCCATACTTTAACCAAAACTCTAACCCTAACACTAACCCTTCGCCGTACTCTAACCCTAACCCTGAACCTAACCCTAAGCCGTACGCTAACCCTAACCCTAACCCTTACCCTAACACTAACCCTAACCCGTACTCTAAACCAAACTCTAACCCTAACCTTAACCCTAACCGTACTCTAACCCTAACCCTAACACTCACCCTAATCCTAACCCGTACTGTAACCCTAACCCGTACAATAACCCTAAAACTAACCCGTACCCTAACCCTAACCCTAACACATACCCTAACCCTAACCCTAAACTTAACCATAAACCTGACCCGTAACCTAACCCTAAACTAACCAGTAGCCTTACCCCAACCCTAACCCTAAGCTGTAACATAACCCTATCCCTAACCCTAACCCTGACACTAAACCTAACCGTATCCTGTAACCTAAACCTAACCCTAACCCTAAACTTAACCCATATGCTAACCGTATCCCGTACCCTAAACCTAACCCTAACCCGTACCCTAAGCCTAACCCATACCCTAACCCGAACCTTAAACCATCCCTAACCCTAACTCGTACCCTAAACCTATCCCTATCCCTTGACCTAACCTGTACCCAAACCTAACCCGTAACCTAACCCTAACCCTAACCCGTACCCAAACCCTAACAGTAACCCTAAACCATACCCTAGCGCTAACCCTAACCCTAACCCTAACCCGCAACCTAAAACTAAATATAACCCTAACTCTAACCCTAGCCAAAACTCTTACCCGTACCCTAACACTAACCCAAACCCTAACCCTAACACTAACATTAACCGTAACCCTGACCCGTACCCTAACCCTAAAACTAACCCGTACCCTAAGACAAGCCTAACCCTAACCCGTACATTAACCCTAACCCTAACCCTAACCCTCACCTATACCTAAGCCTAACCCGTACCCTAAGCCCAAGCCTAACCCTAACCCGTACACTAACCCTAACCCTAACCCTAACCCTCACCTATACCTAACCCTAACCCGTACCCTAACCCAAACCCGTAACCTAAACCTAACCCTAACCCTAAACTTAACCCGTACGCTAACCCTATCCGGTACCCTAAACCTAACCCTAACCCGTACCCTAACCCTAACCCTAACACTAACCCTATCCGTACACTAACCCTAACCCTAACCCTAAACCTAACACTAACCCTAAACCATACTCTAACCCTAAACCTAACCCTAAACCTAACCCTAACCCGAACTCTAAACCTAACCCGTACCCTAACACTAACCCCAACCCTATCACTAACCCTAACCTGTACTCTAACCCTAAACCAACCCTAACTCTAACCCTAACCCGTACTATATTCCTAACACTAACGCTAACCCTAACCATAACCCGCACCTAAACTTAACCCTAACCAGTACCCTAACCCTACCCCTAACCTAAACATAACTCTAACCCTAAACTTAACCCGTACGTTAACCCTATCTCGTATCCTAAATCTAACCCTAACCCGTACCCTAACCCTAATCCTAACCCTATACGTACACTAACCATAACACTAACACTAACACTAACCCTAACCCGTACTCTTACCCTAAACCTAACCCTAACCCGGATTATAACCCTAACCCTAACCCTAACCCTAAACCTAACCCTAACCCGTACAGTAAACCTAACCCGTACCCTAACCCTAACCCTAACCATAACCCTAACCTGACCCTAATTCAAACTCTAACCTGTACCCTAAGCCTAACCCATACCCTAACCCTAACCCTAAACCATCCCTAAACCTAACCCGTACCCTAAACCTAACCCTATACCTTGACTTAACACGTACCCAACCCTATCCCGTAACCTAACCCTACCCTAACCCATACCCAAAACCTAACAGTCACCCTAACCCATACCCTAGCGCTAACCCTAACTCTAACCCTAACCCTAACCTGCACCTTAAACTAAACCCAACCCTAAACCTAACCATAATCCTTACCCGTAACCTAACCCTAACCAATACCCTAACCCTAACCCTAATCTTAACCATAACCCTGACCCGTACCCTAACCCTAAAACTAACCCATACCCTAACCCCAATCCTAACCCTAACCTGTACCCTAACCCTAACCCTAATCCTAACCCTAACCCTCACCTATATCTAACCCTAACCCGTACCCTAACCCTAACCCGTAACCTAAACCTAACCCTAAACCTAAACTTCACCCGTACGCTAACCCTATCCCGTACCCTAAACCTAAACCTAACCCATACCTTAACCCTAACCCTAACCCTAACCCTATCCGTACACTAACCTTAACCCTAACCCTAAACCTAAAACTAACTGTAAACCGTACTCTAACACTAATCCTAACCTTAAAACTAAACCTAACCCAAACTCTAACCATAACCCCTAACCTAACACTAACCCTAACCCTAACACTAACCCTAACCCGGACTCTAACCCTAAACCTAACCCTAAACCTAAACCTAACCTGAACTCAAACCCTAACCCGTACCCTAACACTAACCCTAACCCTAACACTAACCCTAAACCTAACCCGCACCTACACTTAACCCTAAACCGTACCCTAAACCTAACCCTAACCTAACCCGTACCCTAACCCTAACCCTAACCCTAACCCTAACCCTAACCCTCACCTATACCTAACCCTAACACGTACCCTAACCCTAACCCGTAACCTAAACCTAACCCTAACCCTAAACTTAACCATTACGTTAACCCTATCCCGTACCCTAAACCTACCCTAACCCGTACCCTAACCCTAACCCTATCCGTAAACTAACCCTAACCCGTACCCTAAACCTAACACTAACCCTAAACCGTACTATAACCCTAACCAAACCCTAAACCTAACCATAACCCAAAATCTAACCCTAACCCGTACCCTAACACTAACCATAACCCTAACACTAATCCTAACCCGTACTCTAACCCTAAACCTAACCCTAACTCTAACCCTAAACCGTACTATAACCCTAACCCTAACCCTAACCCTAACCCTAAGCCGGACACTAACCCTAACCCGAACCCTAACCCTAACCCTAACCCGTACCCTAAACCTACCCGTAGCCTAACCGTAACTCTAACTCTAACCCCTAACCCTAACCGTAACCCTTACCCTAACCCGTACACAAACGGTAAACCTAACCCATAATCTAACACTAACCCAAACCCGTACTCTAATCCTGACCCATACCTTAACGCTAACCCTAACCTTAACCATAATGGTAACCCGTATCCTAACCCTAAAACTAACCCGTATTCTGAACCCAAACCTAACCCTAACCCGTACACTAACACTAACCCTAAACCTAACCCTGACCCTAAACCTAACCTTATCACTTACACTATCCCTAACCCAAACCCTAACCCGCGCCCTAAACCTAACACTAAACCGTACCCTAACCCTAATCCGTAACCTAAACTTAACCCTAACCCAAACTTAACCCGTATGCTAACCCTATACCGTACCCTAAACCTAACCCTAACCCCTATCCTAACCCTTAACCTAACCCTAAGCCTAACCCGTATATTAACCCAAACACTAACCCTAACACTAACCCTACCCCGTACTCTAACCCTAACCCTAACCCTAACTCTAACCCGTACCCTAACCCTAACCCTAACACTAACACTAACCTTAACCTGTACTCTAACCCTAACCATAACCCTAACCCTAACCATACTCTATCCCTAACCCTAACCCTCACCCTAACCCTAACCCATACTGTAACTCTAACCCATACCAATACCCTAACCCTAACCCTTACCCTAACCCTAACCCTAACTCGTACCCTAATGCTAACCCTAAACCTGACCCTAAACCTAACCCTAACCCGGACCCTAAACCTAACCCGTACCCTAACCGTAAACCTATCCCTAACCCGTACCCTAAATCTAACCCTAAACCGTACCCTAACGCTAACCCTAACCCTAACACTGACGTTAACCCTAACCCTAACTCGTAACCTAAGCCTAACCCATACCCTAAACCTAACCCTAATCCAAACCCTAACCCTACCCGTACCCTAACCTAACCCTAACACTTGACCTAACCCGTACCCAAACCTATCCCGTACCCTAACCCTAAACCTAAAACGTACCCAAAACCTAACATTAACCCTAACCCATAACCTAGCGCTAACCCTAACCCTAACTCAAACCTGTCCCCTAAACCTAAAACTTACCCTAACCCTAAACATAATCCTTACCCGTACCCTAACCCTAACCCATACCCTAACCCTAACCCTAACTTTAACCATAACACTGACCCATACACTAACCCTAAAACTAACCCGTACCCTAACCCCAAACCTAAAAAAACCGTAACCTAACCCTATCCCTAATGCTAAACCTGACACTAAACCTAAACCTAACCCTAACCCTAACCCTAACCCTCACCTAAACCTAACCCTAACCCATACCCTAACCCTATCCCATTCCCTAAACCTAGCCCTAACCCGTACCCTAACCCTAACCCTATCCGTACTCTAAACCTAACACTAACCCTAACCCTAACACTAACCCTAACCCGTACTCTAAACCTAACCACAACCCTAAACCTAACCCTAACCCATACTCTAACCCTAACCCGTACCCTGACACTAACCCTAATCCTAACACTGTCCCTAACCCGTACTCTAACTCTAAACTTAACCCTAAATCTAACCCTAACCCGTACTATAACCCTAACCCTAACCCTAACCCTAAACCTAACCCTTACACTGACACTAAACATAACCCTATACCGTACCCTAACCCTAAACCTAAACCTAACCCGCACACCTAACCTAACCCTAACCCTAGATCTAACACGTACACTAACCCTATCCCGTACCCTAACCTTAAACCTAACCCATACCGTAACGCTAATACTAACACTAACCCTAATCCTAACCCTAACCGGTACACTAACCCTAACCTAAACCCTAACCCTAACCCGAACCCATACCATAACCCTAACTCTAACCCTAACCCTGACCCTAACACTAACGCTAACCCGTACTTAACCCTAACCCTAACCCGAAACCTAACACATACCCTACCCCTAACCCTAACCCGTACCCTAACCCTAACCCGTACCCAAAACTAGCCCTAACCCCTAACCTTAACCCTAAACCGCACCCTAAACATAACCCTAAACCTAACTCATACCCTACCCCTAACCCTAACCCTGACCCTAACCCTAAACCTAACCCGTACCCTAACCCTAACCCGTACACTAAACCTAACCCTAACCCTAATGCATACACTATCCATAAACCTAACCGTGACCCTAACCCTAACCCTAACCAGTACCCTAACCATAACACTAACCCTAACCCTAACCCTTACCCGTACACTAACCATAACCCTAACCCGTACCCTAAACCTAACACTAACCCTAACTCTAACCCGATGCCTAACCCTAACCCACACACTAAACCTAACTCTTAACCCTAGAACTAACCCGTACCCTAACCCTATTTCGTACACTAACCCTAACACTAACCCGTACCATAACCCGCACACTAACACTAACCCTAATCCTAACCCTATCCCGTACACTTACCCTAACCCTAACCCTAAACAGTACCCTAACCCTAACCCATAGCCTAACCCTAACACTAACCCTAATCCATAACCCTAACATAACCCTAACCCTTACCCTAACCCGTACCCAAACGTTAAACCTAACCCGTACCCAAACACTAACACAAACCCGTACCCTAACCCATAACCTAACCCCAACCCGTACTGTTACCAGTACCTTAAACCTAACCCTAACCCGTACCCAAACCCGTACACTAACCCTAACCCTAACCTGTACCCTAACACGTAGCATAACCGTAACCCTAACGCTAACCCTAACCCGCACACTAAACTTAACCGTAACCCAGAACTAACATGTACACTAACCCTATCCCGTACCCTAACCTTAACCCTAACCCATACCGTAACCCTAACACTAACCCTAACCCTAACCCTAACCCTAACCCTAACCCGTACACTAACCCTCACCCGAACCCTAACCCTAACCTGTACCTTAACCCTACCTTTAGCGTAACCCTAACACTAACCCTAACCCTAAATCTAACCCTAAACCTTACCCTAACCCGTACCCAAATGGTAAACATAACCCGTACACTAACACTAAACCAAACTCGTACTCTAACCCTAACCCTAAACCTAACCCTAACCCTAACCCGAACCCTAAACTTAACCCTAAACCTAACCCAAACCATAACCCTTAACCATAACCTAACCCTAACCCATACCCTAAACCTAACCCTAACCTTAAACATAACCCTAACCCGTACCCTAACCCTAAAACTAACCCGTACCCTCACCCCAACCCTAACCATAACTGTACCCTAAAACTAAACCTAACCGTAACCCTGACCCTAAACCTAACCCTAACCCTTACACTAACCCTAACCCTAATTCTAACCCGCACCCTAAACCTAACCCTAACCCATAACCATACCCTAACCCTAACCCGTAACCTAAACCTAACCCTATCAATAAACTTAACCCGTACGCTAACCCTATCCCATACCCAAAACCTAACCCTAACCCGTATCCTAACCCTAAACTAACCCTAAGCCTAACCCGACATTAACCCTAAGCCTAACCCTAACACTAACCTTACCTCGTACACTAACCCTAACCCTAACCCTAACCTGTACCCTAAACCTAACCCTAACCCTAATTCGTACCCTAACCCTAACCCTAACCCATATCCTTACCCTAACCCTAACCCGTACCCAAACCGTAACCATAACCCTAACCCATACCCTAGCGCTAACCGTAACCCTAACCCTAAGCCTAAACCGCACTCTAAACCAAAACCTAACCGTAACCCTAACCATAACCCTTACCCGTACCCTAACCCTAACCTATACCCTATACTAACCCTAACCTGAATCGTAACCTTAACCCGTAACCTAACCCTAAAACTAACACGTACCTTAACCCCAACCCAAACCCTAGCACGTACCATAACCCTATCCCTAACCCTAACCCTGACCCAAACCTAACCCTAATACATACCCTAACCGTAACCCGCACCTAAACCTAACTCTAAACCGTACCCTAACCCTAACCCGTAACCTAAACCTAACCCTAACCCTAAACTTAACCCGTACGCTAGCCCTATCCCGTAACCAAAACCTAACCCTAACCCTTACCCTAACCCTAACCCTAACCCTATCCGTACACTAACCCTAACACTAACCCTAACACTAACACTAACCCTAACCCGTACTCTAACCCTAACCTTAACCCTAAACCTAACCCTAACCCATAATCTACCCCTAACCCGTCCCCTACACTAACCCTTACCCTAACCCTAAACCTAACCCGTACCTTAACCCTAAACGTAACCCTAAACCGTACCCAAACCCTAACCCTAACACGTACCCATCCCTAACACTAACCCTAACCCGCACACTAAACCTAACCCTGACCCTAGACCTACCACGTACACTAACCCTATCCCGTACCCTAACCTTAAACCTAACCCGTACCGTAACCCTAACACTAACCCTAACCTAACCCTAACCCTAACCCTAAGCCGGACACTAACCCTAACCCGAACCCTAACCCTAACCCTAACCCTTACCCTAAACTTACCTGTAGCCTAACCGTAACTCTAACCCTAACCCCTACCCCTAACACTAACCCTAACCCTTACCCTAACCCGTACCGAAACGGTAAACCTAACCCATACCCTAACACTAACCCAAACCCGTACTCTAACCCTAACCCATACTTAACCCTAACCCTTACCTTAACCATAACGCTAACCCATATCCTAACCCTAAAACTAACCCGTACCCTGATCCCAAACCTAACCCTAACCCGTACCCTAACACTAACCCGAAACCTAACCCTGACCCTAAACCTAACCTTATCACTTACACTAAATCTAATGCTAACCATAACCCGCGCCCTAAAACTAACCCTAACCTGTACCCTAACCCTAACCCATATCGTAAAATTAGCCCTAACCCAAACTTAACCCGTACGCTAACCCTATTCCGTACCCTAAACCTAACCCTAAACCATAACCTAACCCTAAACCTAACCCTAAGCTTAACCCGCACATTAACCTTAACCCTAAACCTAACACTAACCCTACCCCGTACTCTAACCATAACCCTAACCCTAACTCTAACCCGTAACCTACCCTAACCCTAAAACTAACACTAACCCTAACCTGTACTCTAACCCTAACCCTAACCCTAACCGTACTCTAAACCTAATCCTAACCCTCACCCTAACCCTAACCCGTACTGTAACCCTAACCCATACCAATACCCTAACCCTAACCCATACCCTAACCCTAACTCGTACCCTAACACTAACCCTAACCCTGACCCTAAACCTAACCCTAACCCGTACCCTAAACCTAAACCGTACACTAACCGTAACCCTATCCCTAAACCGTATCCTAAACCTAACCCTAAAACGTACCCTAACGCTAACCCTAACCCTAACACTGACGTTAACCCTAACCCTAACTCATACCCTAAGCCTAACCCATAACCTAAACCTAACCCTAATCCAAAACCAAACCCTAAACCGTACACTAATCCTAGCCCTAACCCTTGACTTAACCCGTACCCAAACTTATCCCATAACCTAACCCTCACCCTAACCCGTACCCAAACCCTAACAGTAACCCTAAGCTATACTCTAACGCTAACCCTAACACTAACCCTAACCCTAACCCTAACCCACACCCTAAACCTAAAGCTAAACCTAACCCTAACCATAACCCTTACCCGTACCCTAAACCTAAACCATACCCTAACCTTAACCCTAAACTTAACCGTAACATTAACCCTTACCCTATCACTAACCCTAACCAGCACGTAAACCTAACCCTAACCCTTTACCTAAATCTAACCCTAACCCTAAACTTAACCCGTACGCTAGCCCTATCCCGTACCCTAAACCTAACCCTAACCCGTACCCTAACCCTAACCCTAACCCTATCCATACACTAACCCTAACACTAACCCTAACACTAACACTAACCCTAACCCGTACTCTAACCCTAACCCTAAACCTAAACCTAACCCTAACCCGTACTCTAACCCTAAACCTAACCATAACTCTAAAGCTAACCCGTACTATAACCCTAACCCTAAACCTAACCCTAACCCGTACAGTAACCCTAACCCGTACCCTAAACCTAACCCTAACCCGTAACCTAACCCTAAACCGTACCCTAACCCTAACACTAAACCTAACCCGTACCCTAACACTAAACGTAACGCTAACCCGTACCCAAACCCTAACCCTAAAACGTACCCTATCCCTACTCCTAACTCTAACCCGCACACTAAACCTAACCCTAACCCTAGACCTAACACGTACACTAACCCGAACCCGTACCCTAACCATAACCCTAACCGGTACCGTAACCCTAACACTAAATCTAACCCTAACCCTAACCCTAACCCGTATACTATCCCTAACCCGAATCCTAACCTTAACCCTAACCTGTACCCTAACCCTACCAGTAGCCTAACCCTAAACTAAAACTAACCCCTAACCCAAACCCTAACACTAACCCTTAACCGAACCCGTACCCAAATGGTAAACCTAACCCGTACCCTAACACTAACCCAAACCCGTACTCTAACCCTAACCCTAACCCTAACCCGCACCCTAAACTTAACCCTAACACTAACCCAAACCATAACCCTTAACCGTAACCTAACCCTAACCAATACCCTAACCCTAACCCTAACCTTAACCATAACCCTAAAACTTACCCTAACCCTAAACCTAACCCGTACCCTAACACCAACCGTAACACTAAACCGTACCCTAACACTAACCCTAACCCTAACCCTGACCCTAAACCTGACCCTAACCCTTACACTAATCCTAACCCTAACCCTACCCGCACCCTAAACCTAACCCAACCCGTACCCTAACCCTAACCCGTAACCTAAACCTAACCCTAACCCTAAACTTAACCCGTACGCTAACCCAATCCCGTACCTTAAACCTAACCCTAACCCGTAACCTAACGCTAACAATAACCCTAACCCTGACGCTAACCCTAACCCGTACCCTAAGCCTAACCCATACACTAAACATAAACATAATCCTAACCCTATCCCTAACCTGTCCCCGAAACCTAAACCTAACCCTTGACCTACCCGTACCCAACCCTATCCCGTAACCTAACCCTAAGCCAACCCTTACCCAAACCCTAACAGTAACACTAACCCATTCCCGAGCACTAACCCTTACCATAACCCTAACCCTAACCCTAACCCGCAACCTAAACCTAACGCTAACCCTAACCCTAACCATAACCCTTACCCTAACCCTAACCCTAACACTAACCCTAACCCGTACTCTAACCCTAACCCTAACCCTAACCCTAACCGTACTCTAACCCTAACTCTAACCCATTCCCTAACCCCAACCCTAACCCTAACCCGTACCATAACCCTATCACTAACCCTAACCCGCACCTAAACCTAACCCTAACGCGTACCCTAAACCTAACCTGTACCCTACGCCTAACCCTAACCCTAACCCGTACCCTAAACCTAAACCTAACCCTAACTCGTACCCTAAGCCTAACCCTAACCCTGACCCTAACCCATACCCTAAGCCTAACATAGACCCTAAACCTAACCCTAACCCTTGACCTAACCCTTACCCAAACCTATCCCGTACCCTAACCCTAAATCTAACACGTACCCAAAACCTAACATTAACCTTAACCCATAACCTAGCGCTAACCCTAACCCTAACCCAAACCCGTCCCCTAAAACTAAACCTTACCCTAACCCTAAACATAACCCTTACCCGTACCCTAACCCTAACCCATACCCTAACCCAAACCCTAACCTTAACCATAACACTGACCCGTACCCTAACCCTAAAACTAACCCGTACCCTAACCCCAAACCTAACCCTAACCCGTAACCTAACCCTATCACTAACATTAATCCTGACACTAAACCTAAACAAAACCCTAACCTATCCGTAACCCTAACCCTCACCTAAACCTAACCCTAACCCGTACCCTAACCCTATCCCGTGACCTAAACCTAACCCTAACCCGTACCCTAACCCTAACCATAATCCTATCCGTACTCTAACCCTAACTCTAACCCTAACCCTAACACTAACTCTAATCCGTACTCTAAACCTAACCCTACCCCTAAACCTAACCCTAACCCGTACTCTAACCCTAACCCGTACCCTAACACTAACCCTAACCCTAACACTGTCCCTAACCCATACTCTAAACCTAAACCTAACCCTAACTCTAACCCTAACCCGTACTATAACCCTAACCCTAAACCTAACACTAACCCGTACTCTAACCCGATCCCATAGCCTAACACTAACTCTAACCCTAACCCCTAACCCTAACCATAACCCTAACACTTACCCTAACGCGTACCCAAACGGTAAACCTAACCCGTACCCTAACACTAACCCAAACCCGTACTCTAACCTTAACCTTAAACCTAACCTTAAACCACACCCTAAACTTAACCATAAACCTAACCCTAACCATAACCCATAACCGTACCCTAACCCTAACCTACACCCGAACCCTAACCCTAACTTTAACCATAACCCTAACCCGTACCTTAACACTAAAACTAACCCGTACACTAACCCGTACCCTAACCTTTACCCAAAACCTAACCCTAACCCTGACCCTAACCATAAACCTAAACCGTACCCTAACCCTAAACCGTATCCTAACCCTAGCCCTAAACCTAACCCATACCCTAACCCTAAATGTAACCCTAACCCGTACCCAAACCCTAACCCTAACTCGTACCCTAACCCTAACCCTAACTCTAACCCTCACACTAAACCTAACCCGAATCCTAGACCTGACATGTACACTAACCCTATCCCGTACCCTAAACTTAACCCTACCACATACCCAAACCCTAACAGTAACCCTAACCCATACCGTATCACTAACCCTAACCCTATCCCTAAGCCTAACCCGCACCCTAAACCTAAACCTAACCCTGACCCTAACCATAACCCTTACTCGTACACTAACCCTACCCATACCCTAACACTAACCCTAACCTTAACCATAACCCTATACCATAACTTAACCAGTACCATTACCCTACCCCTAACCCTAACCCTGACCATAAACCTAACCCTAACCCGTACCCTAACCCTAACCCACACCGAAACCTAACCCTAACCCATACCCTAACCCTAACTCGTAACCTAAACCTAACCCTAAACCTAAACTTAACCCGTACAGTAACCCTATCCCGTACCCTAAACCTGACCCTAAACCGTACCCTAACCCTAACCCTAACCCTATCCATACACTAAACCTAACACTAACTCTAACACTAACCCTAACCCGTACTCTAACCCTATACCTAACCCTAAACCTAAACCTAACCCTAACCTGTACCCTAAACCTAAACCTTACCCTTCACCTAACCCGTACCCAACCCTTTCCCATACTCTAAACCTAACCCGTTCCCTAACTCCAACCCTAATCCTAACCCGTACCATAACCCTAACCCTAACACTAACCCTAACCCGATCTCTAACCCTAACCCTAACACTAACCTAACGGTACTATAACCCTAACCTTAACCCTCACCCTTACCCTAACCCGTACTCTAACACTAACCCGTACCAATAACCTAACCGTAACCTGTACCCTAACCCTAACCCTAATTCGTACCCTAACCCTAGCCCTAACCCTGACCCTAACCCTAACCCTAACACGTACCTTAAACCTAACCCTAACACGTAACCTAACGCTAATCCTAACCCTAACTCTGACGCTAACCCTAACCGTACCCTAAGCCTAACCCATACCCTAAACCTAATCCTAATCCTATCCCTAACACTAACCTGTACTCTAAACCTAAACCTAACCCGGGACCTAACCCGTACCCAACCTTATCCCGTAACCTAACCCTAAACTAACCCGGACAAACCCTAACAATAACACTAACCCATTCCCGAGTGCTAACCCTAACACTAACCCTAACCCTAACCCTAACCCGCACCCTAAACCTAAAGCTAACCCTAACCCTGACCATAACCCTTACCCTACCCTAACTCTAAACCTAACACTAACCCTAACCCGTACTCTAACCCTAACCCTAACCCTAACCCTAACCCTACCCGTACTCTAAACCTAACCCTAACCCATTCCCTAACCCCAACCCTAACCCTAACCCCTACATAACCCTAACACTGACCCTAACCCTGACCCTAAACCTAACCCTAACCTGTACCCTAAACCTAACCCTAACCCTTGACCTAACCCGTACCCAAACCTATCCAGTACCCTAACACTAAACCTAACACGTACCCAAAACCTAACATTAACCCTAACCCTAACACTAACCCTAATCCTAAACCTAACCCGTACACTAACCCTAACCCTAACCCTAAGCCGTACCCTAACCCTAACCCTAACCCTAAACCTAACCCTGACCTTAACCCTAACCCTAATCCCGTACCCTAACCCTAACCCTAACCCGCATCCTAAACCTAACTCTAACCCTAAACCTAACCCGTACCATAAACCTAACACTAACCCTAACCCGTATGAAAAACTTACACATACACTAACCCTAACCCGATGCCTAACCCTAACCCACACACTAAACCTAACCATAACCCTAGACCTAAACCGTACCCTCAACCAATCCCATACCCTAACACTAACGCTAACCTGTACCCTAACCCTAACACTAACACTAACACTAATCCTAAACCTATCCCATACACTAACCCTAACCGGTACCCTAACCCTAACCCGTATCATTACACGTACCTTAACCCTAATCCTAACCCGTACACTCACCCGTAACCTAAACCTAAACATAACCTGTACGCTAACACGTACCATAACCCTAACCCTAATCCTAACCCTAACCATAAACCTAAACCATACCCTATCCCTCAACCTAACACATACCCTAACCCTAACTCGTACCCTAACACTAACCCTTAACCTAACCCCTAACCCTAACGCTACACCGTACCCTAAACCTAACCCTAAACCTAACTCTTAACCTAACCCTAATCCTAACCCTGACCCTGACACTAACCGGTACCCTAACCCTAATCCGTACCCTAACCCTAACCCTAACCCTAACCCTAAACCTAAACCTAACCCTATCCCGTACAGTAACCCTAACCCGTACCCTAACACTAACCCTAACTCTAAACCTAATCCTAACCCTGACCCGTACCCTAACCAAAACCGTACCCTAACCCCAACTCTAAACCTAATCCGTACCCTAACCCTAAACGTAACGCTAACCCGTACACAAACCCCATCCCTAACACGTACCCTAACCCTATCCCTAACCCTAACTGGCACACTAAACCTAACACTAACCCTAGACCTAACACGTACACTAACCCTACCCGTAGCCCAGGCTTAACCCTAACCCGAACCCTAACCCTACCCTAACCCGTATCCTAACCCTAACTGTAGCCTAACCCTAAATCTAACCCTAAACCCTAACCCTAACCCTGACCCTAACCCTTACCCTAACCCGTACCCAAACGGTAAACCTAACCCGTACCCTTACACTAACCCAAACCCGTACTCTAACCCTAACCCTAACCCAAACCCGCACCCTTAACTTAACCCTAACCCAAACCCAAACCATAACCCTTAACCGTAACCTAACCCTAACGCATACCCTAAACCTAACCCTAACCTTAACCGTAACCCTTACCCGTAACGTAACCCTAAAACTAACCCATACCCTAACACCAACCCTAACCTTAACCCACACCCTAACACTAACCCTAACCCTAAACCTGACCCTAAACCTAACCCTAACACTTACACTAAAATTAACCCTAACCCTAACCCGCACCCTAATCCTAACCCTAACCGGTACCATAACCCTAACCCGTAACCTATACCTAACCCTAACCCTAAACTTAACCCGTATGTGAACCCTATCCCGTACCCTAAACCTAACCCTAACCCGTATCCTAACCCTAAACCTAAACCTAAGCCTAATCTGTACTTTAACCCAAACCCTAAACCTAACACTAACACTACCCCGTACTCTAACCCTAACCCTAACACTAACCCTAACCCTAACCCGTACCCTAACCCTAAACCTAACCCTAACACTAACCCTACCCCGTACTCCAAACCTAACCCTAACCCTAACCCTAACCCTAACCCATACACTAATCCTAACCCTAAACCTAACTCTAACCCTAACCCTAACACTAACGCTAACCTGTACCCTAACCCTAACCCTAACCCTAACCCTAACCCTGACCCTAAACCTAACCCTAACCCATACACTAACCCTAACCCTAACCCTAACACGCACCCTAAACCTAACCCTAAACCATAACCTAACCCTACCCTGTAACCTAAACCTAACTCTAAACCTAAACTTAACCCGTACGCTAACCCTATCACATACCCTAAACCTAACCCTAACCCGTAAACTAACCCTAAACCTAACCCTAAGCCTAACCCGTACATTAACCCTAAACCTAACCCTAACTCTAACACTAACCCTACCCCGTACTCTAACCCTAACCCTAACCCTAACCTGTACCCTAACCCTAAACCTAACCCTAACACTAACCCTAACCCGTACTCTAACCCTAACCCTAACACTAACACTAACCCTACCCCGTACTCTAACACTAACCCTAACCCTAACCCTAACCCGTACCCTAACCCTAAACCTAAACTTAACACTAACCCTAACCCGTAATCTATCCCTAACCCTAACCCTAACCCTAAACGTATTCTAAAACTAACCCTAACCATCACCCTAACCCTAACCTATACTGTAACCCTAACCCACACCATAACCCTAAACCTAACCCGTACCCTAAAGCTAACCCTAATTTGTACCCTAACCCTAAACCTAACCCTGACACTAACCCTAACCCGTATCCTAAACCTAACCCATACCCTAACCCTAAACCTAACCCTAACCCGTACCCTAAAACTAACCCTAAACCATACCCTAACCCTAACCCTAACCCTAAGCCTAACCTGAACATTAACCCTAACCCTAACACAAAGACTAACACTACCCCGTACTCCAACCCTAACCCTAACTCTAACCCTAACCCATACCCTAACACTAACCCTAACCCTAACCCTAACACTAACCCTAATCCGTACTCTAACCCTAACCCTAACCCTAACCCTAACCCTAACCGTACTCTAACCCTAACACTAACCCTCACCCTATCCCTATCCGTACTGTAACCCTAACACGTACAATAACCCTAACCCTAACCCGTAACCTAAACCTAACCCGTAACCTAAACCTAAGCCTAACCCTAAACTTAACCCGTACGCTAACCCTATTCTGTTCCCTAAACCTAACTCTAACCTGTACCCTAACCCTAACCCTAACCCTTTCCGTACTCTAACCCTAACCCTAACCCTAACCCTACAACTAAACCTAACCCTAACCCTAGCACTATCTGTACACTAACCCTAACCCTAACCCTAACACTAACGCTAACCCGTACTCTAACACTAAACCTAACCCTAAACTTAAACTTAAACCATACCCTAACCCTAACTCGTACCCTAACACTAACCCTTACCCTAACCCCTAACCCTAATGCTACACCATAACCTAAACCTAACCCTAACCCATACCCTAAACCTAACCGGTACCCTAACCCTAACCATAACCCTTACCCGTACCCTAACCCTAACCCATACCCTAACACTAACCCCAACTTTAAGGTAACCCTAACCCGTACCCTAACCCTAAAACTAACCCGTACCCTAACCCCAACCCTAACCATCACCCGCACCTAAACGTAACCCTAACCCGTACCCTAACCCTAACCCAAAACCTAAACCGAAACCGAAACCTAACCCTAAACTTAACCTGAACACTAAACCTATCCCGTACCCTAAACCTAACCCTAACCCATACACTAACCCTAACCCTAACCCTAACACTATCTGTATACTAACCCTAACACTAACACTAACACTAACGCTACCCGTACTCTAACACTAAACCTAACCCTAAGCCTAACCCTAACCTGTACTCTAACCCTAACCCGTACCCTAACACTACCCCTTACCCTAACCCTAAACCTAACCGTACCCTAACCCTAAACGTAACCCTAACCCATACCCAAACCCTAACCCTAACACGTACCCTAACCCTAACCCTAACCCTAACCCTAACCCGTACACTAAACCTAACATTAACCCTAGACCTAACACATACACTAACCCTATCCCGTACCGTAACCTTAACCCTAACATGTACTGTAACCCTAACACTAACCCTAACCCTAACCCTAACACTAAACCTAACCGTACACTAACCCTAACCCTAATACTAACCCTAAACTTAACACGAACCCTAACCCGTACTCTAACCCATAGCCTAACCCCAACTCGTAATCTAAACCTAACCGTAACCCTAAACTTATCACATACGCTAACCCTATCCCGTACCCTAAACCTAACCCTAACCCGTAACCTAACCATAAACTTAACCCTAAGCCTAACCCGTACATTAAACCTAACCCTAACCCTAACACTAACCCTACCCCGTAATCTAACCCTAACCCTAACCCTAAACCTAACCCTAACCCGTACCCTAACCCTAACCCTAAACCTTTCCCTAACCCTAACCCTAACCCTAACCTTAACCCTAATCCGAACACTAACCTTAACCCTTACCCTAACCCTAACCCTAACCCTTACCCTAACAATTACTCTAACCCTAAACCTAACCCTCACCCTAACCCTAACCCGTACTGTAACCCTAACATGTAACATAACCCTAACTCTAACCCGTACCCTAACCCTAACCCTAACTCATAGCCTAACACTAACCCTGACCCTAAACCTAACCCATACCCTAAACCTAACCCGTACCCTAACCCTAAACCTAACCCTAAGCCGTACCCTAAACCTAACCCTAACCCTAACTCATACCCTAACCCTAACCTTAACCCTGACCCTAACCCTAACCCATACCCTAAACCTAACCCATACCCTAACCCTAATCCTAAACCTAACCCTATCCTTAACCCTTACCCTAAACCTAACCCTAACCCTTGACCTAACCCGTATCCAACCCTATCTTCTACCCTAACCCTAACCCTAACCCGTACCCAAACCCTAACAGTAACCCTAACCCATTTCCTAGCGCTAACCCTAACCCTAAACCTAATCCTAACCCGCACCCTAAACCTAAACCTAACCCTAACCCTAAACATAACTCTTACCCGTACACTAACCCTAACCCATACCCTAACACTAACCCCAAACTAAACCGTAACCCTAACCCGTACCCTAACCCTAAAATTAACCCGTACCCTAAACCCAACCCTAACCCTAAACCGCACCTAAACCTAACCCTAACCCGTACCCTTACCCTAACCCGTAACCTAAACCTAAACCTAACCCTGAAGATAACCTGAACACTAAACCTATCCCGCACCCTAAACCTAACCCTAACCCGTACACTAACCCTAACCCTAACCCTAACACTATCCGTACACTAAACCTAACCCTAACCCTAACACTAATCCTAACCTGTACACTAACACTAAACCTAACCCTAAACCTAACCCTAACCTGTACTCTAACCCTAACCCGTACCCTAACACTAACCCTTACCCAAACCCTAACCCTAACACGTACCCTAACCCTAACCCTAACACTAACCCTAACCCGCACACAAAACCTAACCCTAACCCTAGACCTTACACGTACACTAACCCTATCCCGTACCATAACCTTAACCCTAACCCGTACCGTAACCCTAACACTAACCCTAAACCTAACCCTAAGCCTAACCCTAACCCGTACACTAACCCTAACCCTTACCCTAACCCTTATCCAAACAGTAAACCTAACCCATACCCTAACACTAACCCAAAACCGTACTCTAACCCTAACCCTAACCTTCCTGCACCCTAAACTTAACCCTAACCCTATCCCAAACCGTAACCCTTAACCGTAATCTAACCCTAACCCATACCCTAAACCTAACCCTAACCTTAACCATAACCCAAAACCGTACCCTAACTCTAAAACAAACCCGTACCCTAACCTCAACCCTAACCCTAATCCGTAACCTAACACTAACCCTAAACCTAACCCTGACCCTAAACCTAACCCTAAACCTTACACTAACCCTAACCCTTACCCTAACCCGCACCCTCAAACTAACCCTAACCCGTACCCTAACCCAAACCCGTAACCTAAACCTAAACCTAACCCTAAACTTAACCCGTACGCTAACCCTATTCCTTACCCTAAACCTAACCCTAACCCGTATCCTAACTCTAAACCTAACCCTTAGCCTAACCCGTACAATAACCCTAACCCTAACCTTAATCCTAACACTAACCCTAACCATACTCTAACACTAACCCTAACCCTCACCCTAACCCTACACCGTACTGTAACCCTAAACCGTACCATAACCCTACCCTAACCTGTACCCTAACCCTAACACTAACTCGTACCCTAATCCTAACACTAACCCTGAACCTAAACTTAACCCTAACCCGTACCCTAAACCTAACCAGTACTTTTACCCTAACCCTAACCCTAACCCGTACCCTAAACCTAACCCTAACACTAACTCGTACCCTAAACCTAACCCAAACCCTGACACTAACCCTAAACCTAACCCGTACACTAAGCATAACCCATACCCTAACCCTAACCCTAAACCTAACCCTAACCCGTACCCTAAACCTAACCCTAACCCTTGACCTATCCCATACCCAAACCTATCCCGTACCCTAACCCTAACCCTAACCCGTACCCAAACACTAACAGTAACCCTAACCCATACACTAGCCCTACCCCAAAACCTAACCCTAACCCTAAACCTAACCCTAACCCTGACCCTAACACTAACCCTATCCTGTACCCTAACCCTAAACCGTACCCGAACCCTAACCCTAAACCTAAACCAAACCCTAACCCTAAACGTAACGCCAACCCGTACCCAAACCCTAACCCAAAAACGTATCCAAACCCTAACCCTAACCCTAACCCTAACCCTAAACCTAACCCGCACACTAAACCTAACCCTAACCCTAGACCTAACACGTACACTAAACCTATCCCGTACCCTAACCTTAACGCTAACCCGTACCGTGTCCCTAACACTAACCCTAACCCTAACCCTAACCCGTACACTAACCTTAACCGAACCTTAACAGTAACCTTAACCCATACACTAACCCTACCCGTAGCCTATTCCTAACTCTAACCCTAACCCCTAAACCTAAGCCTAACCGTAACCCTTACCCGATCCCGTACCCAAATGGTAAACCTAACCCGTACCGTACACTAACCCAAATCTGTACTCTAACCCTAACTGTAACCCTAACCCTAACCCTAACCCGCACCCTAAACTTACCCTAACCCTAACCCAAACCATAACACTTAACCGTAACCTAACCCTAACCCATAACCTAACCCTAACCCTAAACTTAACCATAACCCTAATCTGTAACCTAACCCTAAAACTAACCCGGACCCTAACCCCAACCCTAACCTTAACCCATACCCTAACACTAACCCTAACCCTAACCCTGACCCTAAACCTAACCCTAAACCTTACACTAACCCTAACCCTAACCCAACCCGCACCCTAAACCTAACCCTAACCCGTACGCTAACCCTAACCCGTAACCTAAACCGAACCCTAACCCTAAACTTAAACCGTTCGCTAACCCTATCCCGTACCCTAAAACTAATCCTAACCCTTGTCCTAACCCGTACCCAACCCTATCCCGTACCCTAACCCTAACCCTAACCCTAACCCGTACCCAAACACTAAGACTAAACCTAACCCATACCCTAGCGCTAACCCTAACCCTAACCCTAAGCCTAACACGCACCCTAAACCTAAACCTAACCGTAACCCTATCCATAACCCTTACCCGTACCCTAACCCTAACCCATAACCTAACACTAACCCTAACCTTAACCGTAACCCTAACCCGTACCCTAACCCTAAAACTAACCCGTACCGTAACCCTAACCCTATCCCTAAACCGTACCATGACCTTATCCCTAATCCTAACCCTGACCCTAAACCTAACCCTAACCTGTACCCTAACCCTAACCCGCACCTAACCCTAACCCTAACCCTAACCCGTACCTAACCCTAATTCGTAACCTAACCCTAACCTTAACCCGTACCCAAACCCTAAGAGTAACTCTAACCCATACCCTAGCACTAACCCTAACCCTAACCCTTACCGTAACACTAACTTGCACCCTAAACCTAAACCTAACCCTAACCCTAACCATAACCCTTACCCTTACCCTAACCCTAAACCATACCCTAACCCTAACCCTAAACGTAACCGTAACCCTGATCCATAACCTAACCCTAAAATTAAACCGTACCCTAACCCCAACACTAACCCTAACCCTAACCCATACCCTAACCCTAACCCGGACCTAAATCGTACCCTAAACCGTACCCTAACCCTCAACAGTAACCTAAACCTAAACCTAACCCTAAACTTATCCCGTACACTAACCCTATTCCGTACCCTAAACCTAACCCTAACCTGTAACCTAAGCCTAACCCTAACCCTAACCCTATCCGTACACTAAACCTAACCCTAACCCTAACACTAACCCTATCCCATACTCTAACCCTAACCCTAACCCTAACCCTAACCCTAACCCTAACACTAACACTAACCCTAACTTGTACTCTAACCCGAACCCTAACCCTAAATATAAACCTAACCCGTAATCTAACCCTAACCCGTACCCTAACACTAACCCTAACCCTAACACTATCCCTAACCCGTACCCTAACACTAAATGTAACCCTAACCCGTACCCAAACCCTAAACCTAACACGTACCCTAACCCTACCTTAACCCGCACACTAAAACTAACCCTAACCCTAGACCTAACACGTACACTAAACCTATCCTGTACCTTAACATAAAACCTAACCCGTAACGTAACCCTAACACTAACCCTAACCCTAATCCTAACCCTAAACCTAACCCTAACAGGTAGACTAACCCTAACCCGAACCCTAACCCTAACCCTAACCCTAAACGTACCCTAACACTAACCCTAACCCTAACCCGTACCCTAACACTAACCATTACCCTAACCCTAAACCAAACCCATAACCTAACCCTAAATGTAACGTTAACCCGTACCCAAACCCTAACCCTAACACGTACCCTAACCCTAACCCTAACTCTAGCCCACACACTAAACCTAACCCTAACCCTAACCCTAGACCTAACACGTACACTACACCTATCCCGTACCGTAACCTTAACCCTAACCCGTACCGTAACCCTAACCCTAACCCTAACCCTAACCCTAACCCTAACCCTAACCCGTACACTAACCCTAACCCTAACCCTAAACTTACCCTAACGCTAACCCTAACCCTAACACTAACACTAACCCTAACCCGTACTCTAACCTAACCCTAACCCTAAACTTAACCCTAACCCGTACTCTAACCCTAACCCTAACCCTAACCATAACCCTATCACTAAACCTAACACGTACTCTAACCCTATACCTACCGTAACACTAACTCTAACCCTCTACTATAACCGTAACCCTAAACCTAACCCTAACCCTAACCCTAAATCTTACCGTAACCCGAACTCGTAACCTAACCCTAACCCTAACCTTAACCTAACCCTAATCCTGACCCTAACCCTAAACCTAATCCCGTACCCTAACCCTAACCCTAACCCGCATCCTAAAACTAACCCTAACCCTAGACCTAAACCGTACCCTAACCCTAACCCGTACCCTAACACTAACCCTAACCCTAACCCGTACCATAACCCTAACACTAACCCTAACCCGTACTCTAACCCTAATCCATACCCTATCCCTAACCTGATGCCTAACCCTAACCCACACCCTAAACCTAACCCTAACCCTAGAGTTAATCCGTACCCTAAACCTATCCCGTAACCTAACCCTAATGCTAACTGTACCCTAACCCTAACACTAACACTAACCCTAATCCTAAACCTATCCCGTACACTAACTTTAACCCTAACCCTAACCCTAACCCATAACCTAACCCTAACCCTAACCCTAAACCTAACCCTGATCATAACCCTAACCCTAATCCCTTACCCTAACCCTAACCCTAACTCGCATCCTAACCTAAATCTAACCCTAACCCTAACCCTTACCATAAACCTAACACTAACCCTAACCCATACAAAAACCCTGACATGTACACTAACCCTAACCCGATGCCTAACCCTAACCCACACACTAAACCTAACCCTAACCCTAGACCTAAACCGTACCCTCAACCTATCCAGTACCCTACCCCTAATGCTAACCTGTACCCTAACCCTAACACTAACACTAACCCTAATCCTAACCCTATCCCGTACACTAACCCTAACCCGTACCCTAACCCTAACCCGTACCATTACACGTACCTTAACCCTAACCCTAACACGTACCCTCACCCATAACCTAAACTTAACCCTAACCTGTACGCTAACACGTACCATAACCCTAACCCTAATCCTAACCCTAACCATAAACCTAACCCATACCCTACCCCTCACCCTAACCCATACCCTAACCCTAACTCGTACCCTAACACTAACCCTTACCCTAACCCCTAACCCTAACCCTACACCGTACCCTAAACCTAACCCTAAACCTAACTCCTATATTAACCCTAACCCTAAACCAAACCCTAACCCTAACCCGTACCCTAACCCTAATCCGTACCCAAACCCTAACCCTAAACCTAAACCTAACCCTAACCTGTACAGGAACCCTAACCCGTACCATAAACCTAACCCTAACATTAAACCTAACCCTAACCCTAACTCTAACCCTAAACCTAACCCGTACCCTAATCCTAAACGTAACGCTAACCCGTACCCAAACCCTATCTCTAACACGTACCCTAACCCTATCCCTAACCCTAACCCGCACACTAAACCTAACCCTAACCCTAGACCTAACACGTACACTAACCCTATCCCGTAGCCCAGCCTTAACCCTAACCCGAACCCTAACCCTACCTTAACCCGTAACCTCACCCTACCTGTAGCCTAACACTAAATCTAACCCTAAACCCTAACCCTAACCCTAACCCTAACCCTTACCCTAACCCGTACCCAAACGGTAAACCTAACCCGTAACCTAAATCTAACCCAAACCCGTACTCTAACCCTAAACCTAACCCAAACCCGCACCCTTAACTTAACCCTAACCCTAACCCAAACCATAACCCTTAACCGTAACCTAACCCTAACCCATACCCTAACCGTAACACTAACCTTAAATGTAACCCCAACCCGTAACATAAACCTAAAACTAACCAATACCCTAACACCAACCCTAATCCTAACCTGTACCCTAACACTAACCCTAACCCTAAACCTACCCTAAACCTAAACATAACACTTACACTAACCCTAACCCTAACCCTAACCCGCACCCTAAACCTAACCCTAACCAGTACCATAACCCTTACCCATAACCTAAACCTAACCCCAACCCTAAACTTAACCTGTAGGCTAACCCTATCCCGTACCCTAAACCTAACCCTACCCGTAAACTAACCCTAAACCTAACCCTAGGCCTAACCCGTACATTATCTCTAACCCTAACCCTAACACTAACCCTACACCGTACTCTAAACCTAACCCTAACCATAACCCTAACCATAACCCTAACCCGTATCCTAAACCTAACCCTAACCCTAACACTAACCCTAACCCGTACTCTAACCCTAACCCTAACCCTAACACTAACCCTACCCCGTACCCAACATTAACCCTAACCCTAACCCTAACACTGACCCTAAACCTAACCCTAACCCGTACACTAACCCTAACCCTAACCCTAACACGCACCCTAAACCTAAACCTAACCCATACCCTAACCCTAAACCTAACCCTAACACTAACCCTACCCCGTACTCCAAACCTAACCCTAACCCTAACACTAAACCATACACTAATCCTAACCCTAACCCTAACCCTAACCCTAACACTAACGCTAACCTGTACCCTAACCCTAACCCTAACCCTAAACCTAACCCAGACCCTAAACCTAACCCTAACCCGTACACTAGCCCTAACCCTAACCCTAACACGCACCCTAAAACTAACCCTAACCCATACCCTAACCCTACGCCGTAACCTAAACCTAACCCTAAACCTAAACTTAACCTGTACGCTAACCCTATCCCATACCCTAAACCTAACCCTAACCCATAAACTAACCCTAAACCTAACCCTAAGCTTAACCCGTACATTAACCCTAAACCTAACCCTAACACTAACCCTACCCCGTACTCTAACCCTAACCCTAACCCTAACCCTAACCTGTACCCTAACCCTAAACCTAACCCTAACACTAACCCTAACCCGTACTCTAACCCTAACCCTAACACTAACACTAACCCTACCCCGTACTCTAACACTAACCCTAACCCTAACCCTAACCCGTACCCTAACCCTAACCCTAACCCTACCGCACTCTAACCCTAACCCTAACCCTAACCCTAACACTAACCCTAACCCATACACTAACCCTAACCCTAACCCTAAACCATAAACCTAACCCGTACTCTAACCCTAACCCGTACCCTAACACTAACCCTTACCCTAACCCTTAACTTAACCCATACCCTAACCCTAAACGTAACCCTAACCCGTACCAAAAACCTAACCTTAACACGTTCCCTAACCCTAACCCTAACCTAACCCGCACACTAAACCTAACCCTAACCCTAGACCTAACACGTACACTAAACCTATGCCGTACCGTAACCTTAACCCTAACCCGTACCGTAACCCTAACACTAACCCTAACCCTAACCCTAACCCTAACCCTAACCCTAACCCTAACACTACCCCTAACCTGTACTCTAACCTAGCCCTAATCCTAAACCTAACCCTTACCCTTATTCTAACCCTAACACTAACCCTAACCCTAACCATAAACCTTACCCGTACCCTATCCCTAACCCATACCCTAACCCTAACCCTAACTTTAACCATAACCCTACACTGTACCCCAACCTTAAAACTAACCCGTACCCTAACCCCAACCCTAACCCCACCCCGTACCATAACCCTATCCCTAACCCTAACCCTGACCCAAAACATAACCCTAACCCGTACCATAACCCTAACCCGCACCTAAACCTAACCCTATCCCGTACCCTAACACTAAGCCGTAACCTAAACCTAACCCTAACCCTAAATTTAACCCGTACATTAACTTTATCCCGTACCCTAAACCTAACCCTAACCCGTACCCTAACCCTAACCCAAACCTAACCCTATCCGTACACTAACCCTAACCCTAACACTAACACTAACACTAACCCTAACCCGTACTCTAACCCTAACCATAACCCTAAACCTAACCTTAACCCATACTCTAACCCTAACCCGTACCCTAACACTAACCCTTACCCTAACCCTAAACCTAACACGTACCCTAACCCTAAACGTAACCCTAACCAGTACCAAACCCTAACCCTAACATGTACCCTAAACCTAACCCTAACCCGCACACTAAACCTAACCCTAACTCTAGACCTAAAACGTACACTAAACCTATCCCATACCGGAACCTTAAATCTAACCCGTACCGTAACCCTAACAATAAGCCTAACCCTAAACCTAAACCTAACCCTAACCCGTACACTAACCCTAACCCGAACCCTAACTTGTACCCTAACACTACACGTAGCCTAACCCTAACTCTAACGCTAACCCCTAACCCTAAACCTAACCCTAACCCTTACCCTAAACTGTACCCAAAAGGTAAACCTAACCCATACCATAACTCTAACCCAAACCCATACTCTAACCCTAACCCTAACCCTAGCCGCACACTAAACCTAACCATAACACTAGACCTAACACGTCCACTAAACCTATCCCATACCGGAACCTTAAACCTAACCCGTACCATAACCCTAACAATAAGCCTAACCCTAAACGTAACCCTATCCCTATCCCGTACCCTAAACCTAACCTGTACCCTAACCCTAAACCTAACCCTAACCCGTGCCCTAAACCTAACACTAACCCGTACCCTAACCCTAAACCTACCCTAAACCTGACCCAAAACCTAACCCTAACACGTACCCTAAGCCTAACCCATAACCTAACCCTAACCCTAACCCTAACACTAAACCTACCCCGTACTCTAACCCTAACCCTAACCCGTACCCGTACACTAAACCTAACCCTAACCCTAACCCTAACCCTAACCCTAACACTAACACTAACCTGTACACTAACCCTAATCCTAACCCTAACACTAACCCTAACCCGTACTCTAACCCTAACACTAACCCTAACCGTAACCTAACACTAACCCTAACCCTCACCCTAACCCGAAGCCGTACTGTAACCCTAAACCATACCATATCTCTAACCCTAGTGCGTACTCTAACCCTAACCCTAATTCGTACCCTAACCCTAAACCTAACCCTGACACTAACCCTAAACCTAACCCGTACCCTAAACCTAACCTGTACCCTAACCCTAACCCTAACCTAACTCACACCCTAAACTTAACCCTAACCCAAACCATAACCCTTAACCGTAACTTAACCCTAACCCATACCCTACCCTAACCCTAACCTTAACCATAATCCCTACCTGTACCCTAAACCTAAAAGTAACCCGCACCCTAACCGCAACCCTAACATTTACCCTATCACTAACCCTAACCCTAACCCTGACCCTAAACCTAAGCCTAACCTTTACACTAACCCTAACCCTAACCCGCACCCTAAACCTAACCCTAACCTGAACCCTAACCCTAACCCGTAACCTAAACCTAACCCTAAACCTAATCTTAACCCGTACGCAAACACTATCCCGTACCCTAAACCTAAACATAACCTGTATCCTAACCCTAAACCTAACCCTAAGCCAAACCCGTACATTAACCCTAACCCTAACACTAACACTAACCCTACCCCGTACTCTAACCCTAACACTAACCCTAACCCTAACCTGTACCCTAACCCTAAAACTAACCCTAACACTAACCCTAACCCGTACTCTAACCCTAACCCTAACACTAACACTAACCCTACCCCGTACTCTAACACTAACCCTAACCCTAACCCTAACCCGTACCCTAACCCTAACCCTAAACCTAACCCTAACACTAACCCTAACCCGTAATCTATCCCTAACCCTAACCCTAACCGTATTCTAAAACTAACCCTAAACCTCACCCTAACCCTAACCCGTACTGTAACCCTAACCCATACCATAACCCTAAACCTAACTCGTACCCTAAACCTAACCCTAATTCGTACCCTAACCCTAACCCTAACCCTGACACTAACCCTAACCCGTATCCTAAACCTAACCCATACCCTAACCCTAAACCTAACCCTAACCCGTACCCTAAACCTAACCCTAAACCGTACCTTAACCCTAACCCTAACCCTAAGCATAACCTGAACATTAACCCTAACCCTAACACTAAGACTAACCCTACCCCGTACTCCAACCGTAACCCTAACTCTAACCCTAACCCGTACCCTAACACTAACCCTAACCCTAACCCTAACACTAACCCTAATCCGTACTCTAAACCTAACCCTAACCCTAACCCTAACCGTACTCTAACCCTAACACTAACCCACACCTTAACCCTATCCGTACTGTAACCCTAACCCGTACAATAACTCTAAACCTAACCCGTAACCTAAACCTAACCCGTAACCTAAACCTAAGCCTAACCCTAAACTTAACCCGTACGCTAACCCTATCCTGTTCCCTAAACCTAACTCTAACCTGTACCCTAACCGTAACCCTAACCCTATCCGTACTCTAACCCTAACCCTAACCCTAACCCATACACTAACCCTAACCCTAACCCTAACACTATCTGTACACTAACCCTAACCCTAACACTAACACTAACGCTAACCCGTACTCTAACACTAAACCTAACCCAAACCTAACCCTAACCCATACCCTAACCCTAACTCGACCCTAACACTAACCCTTACCCTAACCCCTAACCTTAACGCTACACCGTAACCTAAATCTTACCCTAACCCATACCCTAACACTAACCCCAACCTTAAGGTAATCCTAACCCGTACCCTAACCCTAAACCTAACCCGTACCCTAACCCCAACCCTAACCGTCACCCGCACCTAAACCTAACCCTAACACGTACCCTAACCCTAACCCGTAACCTAAACCGAAACCTAACCCTAAACTTAACCTGAACACTAAACCTATCCCGTACCCTAAACCTAACCCTAACCCATACACTAACCCTAACCCTAAACCTAAAACTATCTGTACACTAACCCTAACCCTAACCCTAACACTAACGCTAACCCGTACTCTAACACTAAACCTAAGCCTAACCCTAACCCTAACCTGTACTCTAACCCTAACCCGTACCCTAAATATACCCCTTGCCCTAACCCTAAACCTAACCCGTACCCTAACCCTAAACGTAACCTTAACCCGTACCCAAATCCTAACCCTAACACGTACCCTAACCCTAACCCTAACACTAACCCTAACCCTAACCCTAACACTATCTGTACACTAACCCTAACCCTAACACTAACACTAACGCTAACCCGTACTCTAACACTAAACATAACCCTAAACCTAAACCTAAACCATACCCTAACCCTAACTCGTACCCTAACACTAACCCTTACCCAAACCCCTAACCCTAACGCTACACCGTAACCTAAACCTAACCCTAACCCATACCCAAAACCTAACCGGTACCCTAACCTTAACCATAACCCTTACCGTACCCTAACCCTAACCCATACCCTAACACTAACCCCAACCTTAAGGTAACCCTAACCCGTACCCTAACCCTAAACCTAACCCTGACCCTAACACTAACCCTAATCCCTTACCCTAACCCTAACCCTAACTCGCATCCTAAACCTAAATCTAACCCTAACCCTAACCCGAACCATAAACCAAACACTAACCCTAACCCATACAAAAACCCTAACACGTACACTAACCCTAACCCTATGCCTAACCCTAACCCACACACTAAACCTAACCCTAACCCTAGACCTAAACTGTACCCTCAACCTATCTCGTACCCTAAACCTAATGCTAACCTGTACCTAACCCTAACACTAACACTAACCCTAATCCTAAACCTATCCCGTACACTAACCCTAACCCGGACCCTAACCCTAACCCGTACCATTACACGTACCTTAACCCTAACCCTAACACGTACCCTCACCCGTAACCTAAACTTAAACCTAAGCTGTACGCTAACACGTACCATAAACCTAACCCTAATCCTAACCCTAACCATAAACCAAACCCATACCTACCCCTCACCCTAACCCATAACCTAACCCTAATTCGTACCCTAACACTAACCCTTACCCTAACCCCTAACCCTAACCCTACACCATACCCTAAACCTAACCCTAACCCTAACTCGTACCCTAACCCTAACCCTAAACCAGACCCTAACCCTAACCCGTACCCTAACCCTAATCCGTACCCAAACCCTAACCCTAACCCTAAACCTAACCCTAACCCGTACAGTAACCCTAACCCGTACCATAAACCTAACCCTAACACTAAACCTAACACTAACCCTAACTCTAACCCTAAACCTAACCCGTACCCTAACCCTAAAAGTAACGCTAACCGTACCCAAACCCTATCCCTAACACGTACCCTAACGCTATCCCTAACCCTAACCCGCACACTAAACCTAACCCTAACCCTAGACCTAACACATACACTAACCCTATCCCGTAGCCCAGCCTTAACCCTAACCCGAACCCTAACCCTACCCTAACCCGTAACCTCACCCTACCTGTAGCCTAACACTAAATCTAACCCTAAACCCTAACCCTAACCCTAACCCTAACACTAACCCTTACCCTAACCCGTACCCAAACGGTAAACCTAACCCGTACCCTAACTCTAACCCAAACACGTACTCTAACCCTAAACCTAACCCAAACCCGCACCCTTAACTTAACCCTAACCCTAACCCAAACCATAACCCTTAACCGTAACCTAACCCTAACCCATACCCTAACCCTAACACTAACCTTAAACGTAACCCCAACCCGTAACATAAACCTAAAACAAACCAATACCCTAACCCCAACCCTAATCCTAACCCATACCTAACACTACCCTAACCCTAAACCTGACCCTAAACCTAAACATAACACTTACACTAACCCTAACCCAAACCCTAACCCGCACCGTAAACCTAACCCTAACCCGTACCATAACCCTAACCCATAACCTAAACCTAACCCCAACCCTAAACTTAACCCGTAGGCTAACCCTATCCCGTACCCTAAACCTAACCCTAACCCGTAAAGTAACCCTAAACCTAACCCTAGGCCTAACCCGTACATTACTCTAACCCTAACCCTAACACTAACCCTACACGGTACTCTAACCCTAACCCTAACCCTAACCCTAACCAAAACCCTAACCCGTATCCTAAACCTAACCCTAACCCTAACACTAACCCCAACCCGTACTCTAACCCTAACCCTAACCCTAACCATGACCCTAAACCTAACCCTAATCCGTACACTAACCCTAACCCTAACCCTAACACGCACCCTAAACCTAACTCTAACCCATTCCCTAACCCTACCCCGTAATCTAAACCTAAACCTAAACCTAAACTTAACCCGTACGCTAACCCTATCCCGTACCCTAAACCTAACCCTAACCCGTAAACTAACCCTAAACCTAACCCTAAGCCAAACCCGTACATTAACCCTAACCCTAACCCTAACACTAACCCTACCCTGTACTCTAACCCTAACACTAACCCTAACCCTAACCTGTACCCTAACCCTAAAACTAACCCTAACACTAACCCTAACCCGTACTCTAACCCTAACCCTAACACTAACCCTAACCCTACACCGTACTCTAACACTAACCCTAACCCTAACCCTAACCCGTACCCTAACCCTAACCCTAAACCTAACCCTAACACTAACCCTACCCCGTACTCTAACCCTAACACTAACCCTAACCCTATCCTGTACCCTAACCCTAAAACTAACCCTAACACTAACCCTAACCCGTACTCTAACCCTAACCCTAACACTAACACTAACCCTACCCCGTACTCTAACACTAACCCTAACCCTAACCCTAACCCATACCCTAACCCTAACCCTAAACCTAACCCTAACACTAACCCTAACCGTATTCTAAAACTAACCCTAAACCTCACCCTAACCCTAACCCGTACTGTAACCTTAACCCATACCATAACCCTAAACCTAACTCGTACCCTAAACCTAACCCTAATTCATACCCTAACCCTAACCCTAGCCCTGACACTAACCCTAACCCGTATCCTAAACCTAACCCATACCCTAACCCTAAACCTAACCCTAAACCGTACCCTAAACCTAAACCTAAACCGTACCTTAACCCTAACCCTAACCCTAAGCCTAACCTGAACATTAACCCTAACCCTAACACTAAGACTAACCCTACCCCGTACTCCAAACCGAACCCTAACTCTAACTCTAACCCGTACCCTAACACTAACCCTAACCCAAACCCTAACACTAACCCTAATCCGTACTCTAACCCTAACCCTAACCCTAACCCTAACCCTAACCCTAACCCTAACCGTACTCTAACCCTAACACTAACCCACACCTTAACCCTATCCGTACTGTAACCCTAACCCGTACAATAACTCTAACCCTAACCCGTATCCTAAACCTAACCCGTAACCTAAACCTAAGCCTAACCCTAAACTTAACCCGTATGCTAAACCTATCCTGTTCCCTAAACCTAACTCTAACCTGTACCCTAACCGTAACCCTAACCCTATCCGTACTCTAACCCTAACCCTAACCCTAACCCTAACACTAACCCTAACCCTAACCTTAACACTATCTGTACACTAACCCTAACCCTAACCCTAACACTAATGCTAACCCGTACTCTAACACTAAACCTAACCCTAAACCTAACACTAACCCATACCCTAAACCTAACTCGTACCCTAACACTAACCCTTACCCTAACCCCTAACCCTAACGCTACACCGTAACCTAAATCTTACCCTAACCCATACCCTAAACCTAACCCGTACCCTAACCCTAAACATAACCCTTACCCGTACCCTAACCCTAAACATAACCCTTACCCGTACCCTAACCCTAACCCATACCCTAACACTAACCCCAACCTTAAGGTAATCCTAACCCGTACCCTAACCCTAAACCTAACCCGTACCCTAACCCCAACCCTAACCGTCACCCGCACCTATACCTAACCCTAACCCGGACCCTAACCCTAACCCGTAACCTAAACCGAAACCTAACCCTAAACTTAACCTGAACACTAAACCTATCCCGTACCCTAAACCTAACCCTAACCCATACACTAACCCTAACCCTAAACCTAACACTATCTGTACACGAACCCTAACCCTAACACTAACACTAACGCTAACCCGTACTCTAACACTAAACCTAAGCCTAAACCTAACCCTAACCTGTACTCTAACCCTAACCCGTACCCTAACAATACCCCTTGCCCTAACCCTAATCCTAAACCGTACCCTAACCATAAACGTAACCCTAACCCGTACCCAAACCCTAACCCTAACACGTACCCTAACCCTAACCCTAACCCTAACCCTAACCCGCACACTAAACCTAACATTAATCCTAGACCTAACACGTACACTAACCCTATCCCCTACCGTAACCTTAACCCTAACCTGTACTGTAACCCTAACACTAACCCTAACCCTAACCCTAACCCTAACCTTAAACCTAACCGTACACTAACCCTAACCCTAATACTAACCCTAAACCTAACACGAAACCTAACCCGTACCCTAACCCGTACCCTAACCCCAACCCGTAACCTAAACCTAACCGTAACCCTAAACTTATCCCATACGCTAACACTATCCCGTACCCTAAACCTAACCCTAACCCGTAACCTAACCATAACCTAACCGTAAGCCTAACGCGTACATTAAACCTAACCATAACCCTAACACAAACCCTACCCCGTAATCTAACCCTAACCCTAACCCTAAACCGAAACCTAACCCGTACCCTAACCCTAACCCTAAACCTTTCCCTAACCCTAACCCTAACCCTAACCTTAACCCTAACCCGAACACTAACCTTAACCCTTATCCTAACCCTAACCCTAACCCTTACCCTAACTGTACTCTAACCCTAACCTTAACCCTCACCCTAACCCTAACCTGTACTGTAACCCTAACATGTAACATAACCCTAACTCTAACCCGTACCCTAACCCTAACCCTAACTCATAGCCTAACACTAACCCTGACCCTAAACATAACCCATACCCTAAACCTAACCCGTACCCTAACCCTAAACCTAACCCTAAGCCGTACCCTAAACCTAACCCTAACCCTAACTCATACCCTAAACCTAACCTTAACCCTGACCCTAACCCTAACCCGTACCCTAAACCTAACCCATACCCTAACCCTAATCCTAAACCTAACCCCAGCCCTTACCCTAAACCTAACCCTAAACCTTGACCTAACCCGTACCCAACCCTATCTTCCACCCTAACCCTAACTCTAACCCGTCCCCAAACCCTAACAGTAACCCTAACCCATTTCCTAGCGCTAATACTAACCCTAAACCTAATCCTAAACCGCACCCTAAACCTAAACCTAACCCTAACCCTAACCTTAACACTATCTGTACACTAACCCTAACACTAACACTAACACTAATCCTAACCTGTACTCTAACACTAAACCTAACCCTAAACCTAACCCTAACCCGTACTCTAACCCTAACCCTAACCCTAACCCGCACACAAAACCTAACCCTAACTCTAGACCTAACACGTACACTAAACCTATCCCGTAACGTAACCTTAACCCTAACCCGTACCGTAACCCTAACACTAACCCTAAACCTAACCTTAACCCTAACCCTAACCCGTACACTAACCCTAACCCGAACCCTAACCCTAACCCTAACCCGTACCCTAACCCTACCCGTAGCCTAACCCTTACCCATATGCTAACCCTATCTCATACCCTAAATCTAACCCTAACCCGTACCCTAACCCTAACCCTAACCCTATCCGTACACTAACCCTAACCCTAACCCTAAACCTAACACTAACCCTAAACCGTACTTTTACCCTAAACCTAACCCTAACCCGGACTATAACCCTAACCCTAATCCTAACACAACCCCTAAACCTAACGCTAACCCTAACCCTTACTCTAACCCTTACCCAAACAGTAAACCTAACCCGTAACCTAACACTAACCCAAACCCGTACTCTAACCCTAACCCTAACCTTCCTGCACCCTAAACTTAACCCTAACCCTAACCCAAACCATAACCCTTAACCGTAACCTAACCCTAACCCATACCCTAAACCTAACCCTAACCTTAACCATAACCCTAAACCGTACCCTAACTCTAAAACAAACCCGTACCCTAAACTCAACCCTAACCCTAATCCGTAACCTAACACTAACCCTAAACCTAACCCTGACGCTAAACCTAACCCTAAACCTTACACTAACCCTAACCCTTACCCTAACCCGCACCCTCAAACTAACCCTAACCCGTACCCTAACCCAAACCCGTAACCTAAACCTAAACCTAACCCTAAACTAACCCTATTCCTTACCCTAAACCTAACCCTAACCCGTATCCTAACCCTAAACCTAACACTTAGCCTAACCCGTACAATAACCTTAACCCTAACCCTAACCCTAACACTAACCCTAACCATACCCTAACACTAACCCTAACCCTCACCCTAACCCTACCCCATACTGTAACCCTAAACTGTACCATAACCCTACCCTAACCCGTACCCTAACCCTAACTCTAACTCGTACCCTAACCCTAACCCTGAACCTAAACCTAACCCTAACCCATACCCTAAACCTAACCTGTACTTTAACCCTAACCCTAACCCTAACCCATAACCTAAACCTAACCCTAACACTAACTCGTACCCTAAACCTAACCCAAACCCTGACACTAACCCTAACAATAACCCGTACACTAGCATAACCCATACCCTAACCCTAACCCTAAACCTAACCCTAACCTGTACCCTAAACCTAACCCTAACCCTTGACCTATACCATAACCAAACCTATCCCGTACCCTAAACCTAACCCTAACCCGTACCCAAACACTAAAAGTAACCCTAACCCATACACTAGCCGTAACCCAAAACCTAACACTAACCCTAAACCTAACCCTAACCCTGACCCTAACACTAACCCTATCCCGTACCCTAACCCTAAACCGTACCCGAACCCTAACCCTAAACCTAACCCATACCCTAACCCTAAATGTAACGCCAACCCGTACCCAAACCCTAACCCAAACACGTATCCTAACCCTAACCCTAACCCTAACCTTAACCCGCACACTAAACCTAACCCTAACCCTAGACCTAACACGTACACTAAACCTATCCCGTACCCTAACCTTAACGCTAACCCGTACCATGTCCCTAACACAAACCCTAACCCTAACCCTAACCCGTACAATAACCATAACCGAACTTTAACCCTAACCCTAACCCATACCCTAACCCTCCCCGTAGCCTATTCCTAACTCTAACCCTAACCCCTAACCCTAAGCCTAACCGTAACCCTTACCCGAACCCGTACCCAAATGGTAAACCTAACCCATACCGTAACACTAACCCAAATCTGTACTCTAACCCTAACTGTAACCCTAACCCTAACCCTAACCCGCACCCTAAACTTAACCCTAACCCTAACCCAAACCATAACACTTAACCGTAACCTAACCCTAACCCATAACATAAGCCTAACCCTAACCTTAACCATAACCCTAATCCGTAACCTAACCCTAAAACTAACCTGGACCCTAACCCCAACCCTAACCCTAACCCATACCCTAACACTAACCCTAACCCTAACCCTGACCCTAAACCTAACCCTAAACCTTACACTAACCCTAACCCTAACCCAACCAGCACCCTAAACCTAAACCTAACCCGTACGCTAACCCTAACCTGTAACCTAAACCGAACCCTAACCCTAAACTTAAACCGTTCGCTAACCCTATCCCGTACCGTAAAACTAATCCTAACCCTTGTCCTAACCCGTACCCAACCCTATCCCGTACCCTAACCCTAACCCTAACCCGTACCCAAACACTAAGAGTAAACCTAACCCATACCCTAGGACTAACCCTAACCCTAACCCTAAGCCTAACACGCACCCTAAACCTAAACCTAACCGTAACCCTATCCATAACCCTTACCCGTACCTTAACCCTAACACATAACTTAACACTAACCCTAACCTTAACCGTAACCCTAACCCGTAACCTAATCCTAAAACTAACCCGTACCGTAACCCTAACCCTAACCCTAACCCGTATCATGACCTTATCCCTAATCCTAACCCTGACCCTAAACCTAACCCTAACCTGTACCCTAACCCTAACCCGCACCTATCCCTAACCCTAACCCTAACCCGTACCAACCCTAATTCGTAATCTAACCCTAACCCTAACCCGTACCCAAACCCTAAGAGTAACTTTAACCCATACCTTAGCGCTAACCCTAACCCTTACCATAACACTAACTCGCACCCTAAACCTAAACCTAACCATAACCCTAACCATAACCCTTACCCGTACCCTAAACCTAACCCATACCTTAACCCTAACCCTAAATGTAACCGTAACCCTGACCATAACCTAACCCTAAAATTAACCCATACACTAACCCCTACCCTAACCCTAACCCTAACCCATACCCTAACCCTAACCCGGACCTAAATCGTACCCTAACCCGTACCCTAACCCTCAACAGTAACCTAAACCTAAACCTAACCCTAAACTTATCCCGTACACTAACCCTAATCCGTACCCTAAACCTAACCCTAACCTGTAACCTAAACCTAACCCTAACCCTAACCCTATCCGTACACTAAACCTAACACTAACCCTAACACTAACCCTATCCCATACTCTAACCCTAACCCTAACCCTAACCCTAACACTAACACTAACCCTAACTTGTACTCTAACCCGAACCCTAACCCTAAATGTAACCCTAATCCGTAATCTAACCCTAACCCGTACCCTAACACTAACCCTAACCCTAACACTATCCCTAACCCGTACCCTAACACTAAATGTAACCCTAACCCGTACCCAAACCCTAACCCTAACACGTACCTTAACCCTACCCTAACCCGCACACTAAAACTAACCCTAACCCTAGACCTAACATGTACACTAAACCTATCCTGTACTGTAACATTAATCCTAACCCGAAACGTAACCCTAACACTAACCGTAACCCTAACCCTAACCCTAAACCTAACCCTAACCCGTCGACTAACCCTAACCCGAACCCTAACACTAACCCTAAACGTACCCTAACCCTAACCCTAACCCGTACCCTAACACTAACCCTTACCCTAACCCTAAAGCTAACCCATAACCTAACCCTAAACGTAACGTTAACCCGTACCCAAACCCTAACCCTAACACGTACCCTAACCCTAACCCTAACTCTAACCCGCACACTAAACCTAACCCTAACCCTAGACCTAAAATGTACACTACACCTATCCCGTACCGTAACCTTAACCCTAACCCATACCGTAACCCTAACCCTAACCCTACCCTAACCCTAACCCGTACACTAACCCTAACCCTAACTCTAAACTTACCCGAACGCTAACCCTAACCCTAACAAAACACTAACCCTAACCAGTACTCTAACTTAACCCTAACCCTAAACCTAACCCTAACCCGTACTCTAACCCTAACCCTAACCCTAACCCTAACCATAACCCTAACACTAAATCTAACACGTAATCTAACCCTATACCTAACCCTAACACTAACTCTAACCCCCTACTATAACTGTAACCCTAAACCTAACCCTAACCCTAACCGTAACTCTTACCGTAACCCGAACTCGTAACCTAACCCTAACCCTAACCTTAACCTAACCCTAACCCTGATCCTAACCCTAAACCTAATCCCGTACCCTAACCCTAACCCTAACCCGCATCCTAAACCTAACCCTAACCCTAGACCTAACCCGTACCCTAACCGTAACCCGTACCCTAGCACTAACCCTAACCCGTACCCTAACCCTAATCCGTAGCCTATCCCTAACCCGATGCCTAACCCTAACCCACACCCTAAACCTAACCCTAACCCTAGACTTAATCTGTACCCTAAACCTATCCCGTAACCTAACCCTAACACTAACTGTACCCTAACCCTAACACTAACACTAACCCTAATCCTAAACCTATCCCATACACTAACCCTAACCCTAACCCTAACCCGTAACCTAACCCTAACCCTAACCCTAAACCTAACCCTGACCCTAATCCTAACCCTAATCCCTTACCCTAACCCTAACCCTAACTCGCATCCTAAACCTAAATCTAACCCTAACTCTAACCCGTACCATAAACCTAACACTAACCCTAACCCGTACAAAAACCCTAACACGTACACTAACCCTAACCCGATGCCTAACCCTAACCCACACACTAAACCTAACCCTAACCCTAGACCTAAACCGTACCCTCAACCTATCCAGTACCCTACCCCTAATGCTAACCTGTACCCTAACCCTAACACTAACACTAACCCTAATCCTAACCCTATCCCATACACTAACACTAACCCGTACCCTAACCCTAACCCGTACCATTACACGTACCATAACCCTAACCCTAATACGTACCCTCACCCGTAACCTAAACTTAACCCTAACCTGTACGCTAACACGTACCATAACCCTAACCCTAATCCTAACCCTAACCATAAACCTGACCCATACGCTACCCCTCACCCTAAACTATACCCTAACCCTAACTCGTACCCTAACACTAACCCTTACCCTAACCCCTAACCCTAACCCTACACCGTACCCTAAACCTAACCCTAACCCTAACTCGTACCCTAACCCTTACCCTAAACCAGACCCTAACCCTAACCCGTACCCTAACTTTAATCTGTACCCAAACCCTAACCCTAAACCTAAACCTAACCCTAACCCGTACAGTAACCCTAACTTGTACCATAAACCTAACCCTAACACTAAACCTAACCCTAACCCTAACTCTAACCCTAAACCTAACCTGTACCCTAACCCTAAACGTAATGCTAACCCGTACCCAAACCCTATCCCTAACACGTACCCTAACCCTATCCCTAACCCTAACCCGCACACTAAACCTAAACCTAACCCTAGACCTAACACGTACACTAACCATATCCTGTAGCCCAGCCTTAACCCTAACCCGAACCCTAACCCTACCCTAACCCATACCCTCACCCTACCTGTAGCCTAACACTAAATCTAACCCTAAACCCTAACCCAAACCCTAACCCTAACCCTTACCCTAACCTGTACCCAAATGTTAAACCTAACCCGTACCCTAACACTAACCAAACCCGTACTCTAACCCTAAACCTAACCCAAACCAGCACCCTTAACTTAACCCTAACCCTAACCCAAACCATAACCCTTAACCATAACATAACCCTAACCCATACCCTAACCCTAACACTAACCTTAAACGTAACCCCAACCCGTAACATAAACCTAAAACTAACCAATACCCTAACCCCAAACCTAATCCTAACCCGTACCCTAACCCTAACCCTAAACCTGACCCTAAACCTAAACCTAACACTTACACTAACCCTAACCCTAACCCTAACCCGCACCCTAAACCTAACCCTAACCCATACCATAACCCTAACCCATAACCTAAACCTAACCCCAACCCTTTACTTAACCCGTAGGCTAACCCTATCCCGTACCCTAAACCTAACCCTAACCCGTAAACTAACCCTAAACCTAACCCTAAGCCTAACCCGTACATTATCTCTAACCCTAACCCTAACACTAACCCTACACCGTACTCGAACCCTAACCCTAAACCTAACCATAACCATAACCCTAACCTGTACCCTAAACCTAACCCAAACCCTAACACTAACCCTAACCCATACTCTAACCCTAAGCCTAACCCTAACACTAACCCTACCCCGTACCCTAACATTAACCCTAACCCTAACCCGTACCCGTACCCTAACCCTAACCCTAAACCTAACCCTAACACTAACCCTAACCGTAATCTATCCCTAACCCTAACCCTAACCCTAACCGTATTCTAACCCTAACCCTAAACCTCACCCTAAACCTATCCCGTACTGTAACCCTAAACCATACCATAACCCTAAACCTAACCCGTACCCTAAACCTAACCCTAATTTGTACCCTAACCCTAACCCTAACCGTGACCCTAACCCTAACTCTAAACCGTATCCTTAACCTAACCCATACCCTAACCCTAAACCTAAACCTAACCCATACCCTAACAATAACCCTAACCCTAAACCCAACTCTAAACCTAACCCTAACCCTAATCCTGACCCTAACCCTAAGCTAACCCGTACTCTAAGCCTAACCCATACCCTAACCCTAAAACTAATCCTAACCCTAACCCTAACCCGTACACTAAACCTAACCCTAACCCTTAACCTAACCCGTAAGCTAACCCACCCTAACCCGTACCCAAACCCTAACAGTAACCCTAAACCATACCCTAGCGCTAACACTAACCCTAACCCTAACCCTAACCATTACCCGTACCCTAACCCTAACCCATTCCCTAACCCTAACCCTAACCTTAACCGTAACCATGACCCGTACACTAAACCTAAAATTAACCCGTACCCTAACCCCAAAAACCCTAAACTGTACCCTAACCCTAACCCTAACCCTAACCCACACCAAACCTAACCCTAACCGGTAACCTAAGCCTAACCCTAACCCTAAACTTAAAACGTATGTTAACCCTATCCCGTACTCTAAACCTAACCCTAACCCGTAACCTAACCCTAAACCTAACCCTAAGCCTATCCCGTACATTAACCCTAACCCTAACACTAACACTAACCATACCCCGTACTCTAACCCTAACCCTAACTCTAACCCTAACCCGTACCCTAACCCTAACCCTAACCCTAGCCCTAACACTAACCCTACCCCGTACTCTAACCCTAACACAAACCCTAACCCTAAACCGTACCCTAAACCTAACGCTAAACCTAACTCTAACCCTAACCCTAACCCTAACCCTAACCGTACTCGAACCGTTACACTAACCCTCACCCTAACCCTAACCGTATTGTAACCCTAACCCGTACCCTATCCCTAACCCTAACCCTCACCTAAACCTAACCCTGACCGGTAACCTAACCCTAACCCGTAACCTAAACCTAACCCTAACCCTAAACTTAACCCCTACGCTAAACCTATCCTGTACCATAAACCTAACCCTAACCCGTACCCTAACCCTAACCCTAACCCTAACCCTAACCCTATCCATACACTAACCCTAACCCTAACCCTAACACTAACCCTAACCCGTACCCTAACACTAACCCTAACCCTAACCCTGACCCTAAACCTAACCCTAACCCTTACACTAATCCTAACCCAAACCCTAACCCGCACCCAAAACCGAACCCTAACCTGAACCCTAACCCTAACCCGTGACCTAAACCTAACCATAACCCTAAACTTAAACCGTACGCTAACCCTATCCCGTACCCGAAACCTAACCCTAACCCGTATCCTAACCCTAAACCTATCCCTAAGCCTAAACCGTACATTAACCCCAAACCTAACCCTAACACTAACCCTACCCCGTACTCTAACCCTAACCCTAACCCTAACACTAATCATACACCGTACTCTAACCCTAACCCTAACCCTAACACTAAACCTAACCCTAACCCGTGTTCTAACCCTAACCCGTACCCTAACACTCACCCTTACCCTAACCATAAATCTAACCCGTACCCTAACCCTAAACGTAACCCTAACCCGAACCCAAACCCTAAACCTATCCCGTGCCCTAACCCTAATGCTAACCTGTCCCTAAACCTAGACCTAACCCGTACTCTAACCCTAACCCGTACCCTAACACTAACCCTAAACCTAAACCTAAACCGTACCCTAACCCTACCCCTAACCCTAACACTAACCCTAATCCTAACACTATCCCGTACACTAACCCTAACCCTAACCCGTACGGGTAACCTAACCCTAACACTAACTCTAACCCTAACACTAAACCTACCCCGTACTCTAACCCTAACCCAAACCGTAACCCTAACCCGTAACCTAACCCGTAAACTAACCCTAACCCTAACCTGTACGCTAACACGTACCATAACCGTAACCCTAATCCTAACCCTAACCCTAAACCTAAACCATACCCTACCCCTCACCCTACCCCATACCCTAACCCTAACTCGTACCCTAACCCTAACCCTTACCCTAACCCCTAACCCTAACCCTAACCCGTACCCTAAACCTAACCCTAACCCTAGCTCGTACCCTAACCCTACCCCTACCCCTGTCCCTAACCCATACCATACCCCTAACCCGTAACCTAAACCTAACCCTAACCCTAAACATAACCCACACGCTAACCCTATCCCGTACCCTAAACCTAACCCTAACGCGTACCCTAACCCTAACCCTAACCCTATCCGTACACTATCCCTAACCCTAACCCTAAACCTAACACTAACCCTAACCCGTACTCTAACCCTAAACCTAACCCTAACTCTAAACCTAACCCGTAATATAACCCTAACACTAATCCTAACCCTAAGCCTAACCCTAACCCTAACACTAACCCTAACCCGTACTCTAACCCTAGCCCTAACCCTCACCCTAATGCTAAACCATACTGTAACCGTATACTGTACCATAACCCTAAACCTAACCCATACCCTAACCCTAAACCTAACTCGTACACTAACCCTAACCCTAACCCAGATCCTAACACTAACCCCAAACTATACCCTAAACCTAACCTGAACCCTAAACCTAACCCGAACCCTAACCCTTACCCTCACCCGTACACAAACGGTAAACCTAACCCGTACCCTAACACTAACCCAAACCCATACTCTAACCCTAACCCTAACCGTAAACCTAACACGCACCCTGAACTTAACCCTAACCCTAACACAAAACATAACCCTTAACCGTAACCTAACCCTAACACATACCATAACTCTAACCCTAACCTTAACCGTAAACCTAACCCATACCCTAACCCTAAAACTAACCCGTACCCTAACCCCAACCCTAACCCTAACCCATTCCCTAACACTAACCCTAACCCTAACCCTGACCCTAAACCTAACCCTAACACTTACACTAATCCTAACCCTAACCCTAACCCGTAACCTAAACCTAACCCTAAGCCTAAACTGTACATTAACCCCAACACTAACCCTAACACTAACACTACCCCGTACTCTAACCCTAACCCTAACCCTGACCCTAACCCATACACTAACCCTAACCATAACCCTAACACTAATCCTACCCCGTACTCTAACCCTAAACCTAACCCTAAAACTAACACTAACCCTAACCCGTACTCTAACACTAACCCTACTCTAAACGTAACCCTAACCCTTACGCTAACCCTAACCCGTACCCTAACACTAACCCTAACCCTAACACTATCCCTAACCGTACTCTAACCCTAAACCTAACCCTAACTCTAACCCTAACCCGTACTATAACCCTAAACCTAACCCTAACCATAACCTAACCTTAACCCATAATCTAACCCTTTCCCGTAGCCTAACCCTAACCCTAAACCCTAACCCTAAACCCTAACCCTAAACCTAACCCTATTCCTTACCCTATGCCATACCCAAACGGAACACCTAACCCGTACCCTAACACTAACCCAAACCCGTACTCTAACCCTAACCATAACCCTAACTCTATCCCTAAACCGCACACTAAACTTAACCCTAACCCTAACACTAACCTTAACCCTTAACCGTACCCTAACCCTAACCCACACCCTAAACCTAACCCTAACTTTAACCGTAACCCTAACCCGTAACCTAACCCTAAAACTAACCCGTACCCTAAACACAACCCTAACCCTAACCCATACCCTGACACTAACCCTAACCCTAACCCTGACCCTAAACCTAGCCCTAACCCTTACACTAATCCTAAACCTAACCCTAACCCATAACCTAAACCTAACCCTAAGCCTAAACTGTACATTAACCCCAACACTAACCCTAACAATAACACTACCCCGTACTCTAACCCTAACCCTAAACCTGACCCTAACACATACACTAACCCTAACCATAACCCTAACACTAATCCTACCCCGTTCTCTAAACCTAAACCTAACCCTAAAACTAACACTAACCCTAACCCGTACTCTAACACTAACCCTAACTCTAAACGTAAAGCTAACCCTTACGCTAACCCTAACCCGTACCCTAACACTAACCCTAAACCTAACACTATCCCGAACCGTACTCTAACCCTAAACCTAACCCTAACTCTAACCCTAACCCGTACTATAACCCTAAACCTAACCCTAACCATAACCTAACCTTAACCCGTATTCTAACCCTTTCCCGTAGCCTAACCCTAACCCTAACCCTAACCCTAAACCCTAACACTAAACCTAACCCTATTCCTTACCCTATGCCGTACCCAAATGGAACACCTAACCCGTACCCTACACTAACCCAAACCCGTACTCTAACCCTAACCATAACCGTAACCCTATCCCTAAACCGCACCCTAAACTTAACCCTAACCCTAACACTAAACTTAACCCTTAACCGTACCCTAACCCTAACCCACACCCTAACCCTAACCCTAACTTTAACCGTAACCCTAACCCGTAACCTAACCCTAAAACTAACCCGTATCCAACCCCCAACCCTAACCCTAACCCATACCCTAACACTAAACCTAACACTAACCCTAACCCTAACCCTAACCCGCACCCTAAACCTAACCATAACCCGTACCCTAAACCTATCCCGTAACCTAATCCTAACGCTAACCCTAAACTTATCCCGTACACTAACCCTATCCAATACCCTAAACCTAACCCTAACCCGTAACCTAACCCTAAACCTAACCCTAAGCCTAACCCGTACATTAACCCTAACCCTAACCCTAACCCTAACACTAACCCTACCCTGCAATCTAACCCTAACCCTACCCTAACCCTAACCCAAACCCATTACCTAACCCTAACCCTGACCCTAAACCTTTCCCTAACCCTAACACTAACCCTAACCCTTACTCTAACCCTAACCCTAACCCTTACCCTAAGTGTACTCTAAGCCTAACCCTAAACATCACCCTAACCCTAAACCGTACTGTAACCCTAACCCGTACCGTAGACCTAACCCTAACCAGTAACCTAACCCTAACAATAATTCGTACCCTAACCCTAACCCTAACCCTGACACTAACCCTAACCCTAACCCTTACCCTAAACCTAACCTGTACCCTAACCCTAAACCTAACCCTAACCCGTAGCCTAAACCTAACCCTAAACTGTACCCTAACCCTAAACCTAACCCTAAACGTGACCCTAACCCTAACCCTAAACGTACCCTAAGCCTAACCCATACCCTAAACCTAACCCTAACCCTAACCCTATACGTACTCTAACCCTAACCCTAACCCTATCCCGTATTCTAACCCTAACCCTAACCATAACCCGCACCCTAAACTTAACCCTAACCCTAACCCAAACCATAACCCTTAACCGTAACGTAACCCTAACCCATACCCTAAACCTAACCCTAACCTTAACCGTAACCCTAACCAATACCCTAACCCTAAAACTAACCCGTACCCTAAACCCAACGCTAAACCTAACCCGTACCCTAACAGTAACCCTAACCCTAACCCTGACCCTAACCCTAACCCTAAACCTTTCCTTAACCCTAACACTAACCCTAACCCTTACTCTAACCCTAACCCTAACCCTTACCCTAAGTGTACTCTAAGCCTAACCCTAAACATCACCCTAACCCTAAACCGTACTATAACCCTAAACCGTACCGTAGACCTAACCCTAACCAGTACCCTAACCCTAAAAATAATTCGTACCCTAACCCTAACCCTAACCCTGACACTAACCCTAACCCTAACCCTTACCCTAAACCTAACCTGTACCCTAACCCTAAACCTAACCCTAACCCGTACCCTAAACCTAACCCTAAACTGTACCCTAACCCTAAAGCTAACCCTAAACGTGACCCTAACCCTAACCCTAAACGTACCCTAAGCCTAACCCATACCCTAAACCTAACCCTAACCCTATACGTACTCTAACCCTAACCCTAACCCTATCCCGTATTCTAACCCTAACCCTAACCATAACCCGCACCCTAAACTTAACCCTAACCCTAACCCAAACCATAACCCTTAACCGTAACCTAACCCTAACCCATACCCTAAACCTAACCGTAACCTTAACTGTAACCCTAACCAATACCCTAACCCTAAAACTAACCCGTACCCTAAACCCAACGCTAACCCTAACCCGTACCCTAACAGTAACCCTAACCCTAACCCTGACCCTAAACCTAACCCTAACTCTTACACTAATCCTAACCCTAACCCTACCCGCACCCAAAACCTAACCCTAACCCGTACCCTAACCCTAACCCGTAACCTAAACCTAACCATAACCCTAAACTTAACCCGTATGCTAACCCTATTCCGTACCCTACTCCTAAACCTAACCCGTATCCTAACCCTAAAGCTAACCCTAAGCCTAAACCGTAATTTAATCCCAATCCTAACCCTAACGCTAACCTTACACCGTACTCTAACATTACCCTAACCCTAACCCTAACCCGTACACTAACCCTAACCCTAGCCCTAACCCTAACCCTAACCCTAACTGTATTCTAACCCTTACCCTAACCCTCACCCTAACCCTAACCCGTACTTAACCCTAACCCATACCATAACCCTAAACCTAACCCTTACCCTACCCTAACGCTAACTCGTACCCTAACCCTAAACCTAACCCTGACCCTAACCCTAACCCTAACCCGTACCCTAAACCTAAACCGTACCTTAAACCTAACCCAAACCCTAACTCGTACCCTAAACCTACCCTAACCCTGACCCTAACCGTAACCCTAACCCATACCCTAAGTCTAACCCATACCCACCCTAACCCTAAACCTAACCCTAACCCTAAACCGTACCCTAAACGTAACCCTAACCCTCTACCTAACCTGTACCCATACGTATCCCATAACCTCCCCTAACCCTAACCCGTTCCCAAACCCTAACAGTAACCCTAACCTATACCCTAGCACTAACCCTAACCCTAACCCTAACCCAGACCCTAAACCTAACCCTTACCCTGACCGTAACACTACCCCTATCCCGTACCCTAACTCTAAACCGTACACGAACACTAACCCTAAATCTAACCCATACCCTAACCCTAAACGTAACCCTAGCCCGTACCCAAACCCTAACCCGAACCTTAAACCTAACCCTAACCCGTACCCTAACCCTACCCGTAGCGTAATCCTAACTCTAACCCTAACCCCTAAACCTAAGCCTAACCCTAACCCTTACCCGAACCCGTACCCAAACGGTAAACCTAACCCGTACCCTAAGACTAGCCCAAACCCGTACTCTAACCCTAACCATAACCATAACCCTAACCCTAACCCGCACCCTAAACTTAACCCTAACCCTAACCCAAACCATAACCTAACCCTAACCCTAACCTTAACCATAACCTTAATCCGTACCCAAAACCTAAAACTAACCCATACCCTAACCCCAACCTTAAGCTAACCCGTACCCTAACACTAACCCTAACCCTAACCTTGACCCTAAACCTAACCCTAACCCTAACCCAACCCGCACCCTAAACCTAACCATAACCCGTACCCTAAAGCTCTACCGTAACATAAACCGAAGCCTAACCCTAAACTTAACCCATTCGCTAACCCTATTCCGTACCCTAAACCTAACCCTAACCCGTACCCTAAACCTACACCGTAACCTAAACCTAAACCTAACCCTAAGCATAACCCGTACGCTAACCCTATCCCGTACCCTAAACCTAACCCTAACCCATATCCAAACCCTAACCTAACCCTAAGCCTAACTCGTATATTAACCCTTACCCTAACCCTAACACTAACCCTACGCCGTACCCTAAACTTTACCCTAACCCTAACTCTAACCCGTACCCTTAACCTATCCCTAACCCTAACTCGTACCCTAACCCTAAGCCTAAAGCTGACCCTAACCCTAACCCTAACCCATACCCTAAAACTAACCCATACCCTAACACTAACAATAAACCTAACCCTAACCCTAACCCGTACCCTAAACCTAACCATAACTCTTGACCTAACCCATACGCAACCTTATCCCGTACCCTAACCCTAACCCTAAACCGTACCGAAACCCTAACAGTAACACTAACCCATACCCTAGCGCTAACCCAAACCCTAACCCTAAGCCTAACCAGCACCCTAAACCTAAACCTAACCCTAACCATAACCATAAAACTTACCCGTACCCTAAACCTAACCCATACCCTAACACTAACCCTAACCCTAACCACAACCCTAACCCTAACATGTACCATAACCCTATCCCTAACCCTAACCCTGACCCTAAACCTAACCCTAACCCATACCCAAACCCTAATCCTAACACGTATCTAACACCTAAACCCAACCCTAACACTTTCCCTAACCCGTACCCAAACGGTAAAACTAACCCGTAACCTAACACTAACCCAAACCCGTACTCTAACCCTAACCCTTACCTAACACTAACCCTACCCCGTACTCTAACACTAACCCTAACCCTAACCTGTACCCTAAACCTAACCCTAACCCTAACACTAACACTAACCCTAACCCGTAATCTAACCCTAACCCTAACACTAACACTAACCCTGCCCCGTACTCTAACACTAACCCTAACCCTAACCCGTACTCTAACCCTAACCCTAACCCTAACCCTAACCCTAACACTAACCCTAACCCGCACCTAAACCTAACCCTAACCCGTACCCTAACTCTAAACCGTAACCTAAACCTAAACCTAAACTTATCCCGTGCACTAACCCTATCCTATACCCTAAACCTAACCCTAACCTGTACCCTAACCCTAACCCTAACCCTAACCCTATCCGTACACAAACCCTAACCCTAACCCTAACACTAACCCTAATCCTAACACTATCCCGTACACTAACCCTAACCCTAACCCGTACCCGTACCCTAAACCTAACCCTAACTCTAACCCTAACACTAACCCTACCCCGTACTCTAAACCTAACCCAAACCATAATCCTAACCTGTACCCTAACCCGTAATGTAACCTTAACCCTAACCTGTACGCTAACACGTACCATAACCCTAACCCTAATCCTAACCCTAACCCTAAACCTAAACCATACCCTACCCCTCACCCTAAACCATACCCTAACCCTAACTCGTACCCTAACCCTAACCCTTACCCTAACCCCTAACCCTAACCCTAACCCGTACCCTAAAGCTAACCCTAACCCTAACTCGTACCCTAACCATAACCCTAACCATGTCCCTAACCCGTACCATAACCCTAACCCGTAACCTAAACCTAACCCTATCCCTAAACTTAACCCACACGCTAACCCTATACCGTACCCTAAACCTAACCCTAATGCATACCCTAACCCTAACCCTAACCCTATCCGTACACTATCCCTAACCCTAACCCTAAACCTAACACTAACCCTAACCCGTACTCTAACCCTAAACCTAACCCTAACTCTAAACCTAACCCGTAATATAACCCTAACACTAATCCTAACCCTAAGCCTAACCCTAACCCTAACACTAACCCTAACCCATACTCTAACCCTAACCCTAACCCTAACCATACTCTAACCCTAACCCTAACCCTCACCATAACCCTAACCCGTACTGTAACCGTATACCGTACCATAACCCTAAACCTAATCAGTACCCTAACCCTAAACCTAACTCGTACACTAACCCTAACCCTAAACCTGATCCTAACACTAACCCCAACCTATACCCTAAACCTAACCCGTACCCTAAACCTAACCCTAACCCTAACCCTTATCCTCACCCGTACACAAACGGTAAACCTAACCCATACCCTAACACTAACCCAAACCCGTACTCTAACCCTAACCCTAACCGTAAACCTAACACGCACCCTGAACCAAACCCTAACCCTAACACAAACCATAACCCTTAACCGTTACCTAACCCTAACACATACCATAACCCTAACCCTAACCTTCACCGTAAACCTAACCCATACCCTAACCCTAAAACTAACCCGTACCCTAACCCCAAACCTAACCCTAACCCATACCCTAACACTAACCCTAACCCTAACCCTGACCCTACACCTAACCCTAACACTTACACTAATCCTAACCCTAACCATAACCCGTAACCTACACCTAACCCTAAGCCTAAACCGTACATTAACCCCAACCCTAACCCTAACACTAACACTACCCCGTACTCTAACCCTAAACCTAACCCTGACCCTAACCCATACACTAACCCTAACCATAACCCTAACACTAATCCTACCCCGTACTCTAACCCTAAACCTAACCCTAAAACTAACACTAACCCTAACCCATACTCTAACACTAACCCTAACTCTAAACATACCCCTAACACTTACACTAACCCAAACCCGTACACTAACACTAACCCTAACACTAACCCGGACCCTAAACCTAACCCTAACCCGTACACTAACCCTAACCCTAACCCTAACCTGCACCCTAAACCTAACCATAACCCGTACACTAAACCTATCCCGTAACCTAATCCTAACCCTAACACTAAACTTATCCCGTACGCTAACCCTATCCCATACCCTATACCTAACCCTAACCCGAAACCTAACCCTAAACCTAACCCTAAGCATAACCCTTACATTAACCCTAACCCTAACCCTAACACTAACCCTACACCGTAATCTAACCCTAACCCTAACCCTAACCCTAACCCTAACCCTAACCCTAACCCATAACCTAACCCTAACCCTAACCCTAAACCTTTCCCTAACCCTAACACTAACCCTAAACTTTACTCTAACCCTAACCCTAACTCTACCCTAAGTGTACTCTAACCCTAATCCTAACCCTCACCCTAACCCTAACCCGTACTGTAACCCTAACATGTAACATAACCCTAACTCTAACCCGTAACCTAACCCTAACCGTAACTCATAGCCTAACATAACCCTGACCCTAACCCTAAACCGTACCCTAAACCTAACCCATACCCTAACCCTAAACCTAACCCTAAGCCGTACCCTAAACCTAACCCTAACCCTAACTCATACCCTAACCCTAACCCTAACCCTGACCCTAACCCTAACCCATACCCTAAACCTAACCCATACCCTAACCCTAATCCTAACCCTATCCGTAACCTTAGCTCTTACCCTAAACCTAATCCTAACCCTTGACCTAACCCATACCCAAACCTATCTCGTACCCTAACCCTAACACTAACCTGTACCCAAACATAACAGTAACCCTAAACCATTCCCTAGCGCTAATCCTAACCCGCACCCTAAACCTAAACCTAACGCTAACCCTAACCATAACCTTTACCCGTACACTGACCCTAAGCATACCCTAACACTAACCCCTTCCTGAACCGTAACCCTAACCCGTACCCTAACCCTAAAACTAACCCGTACCCTAACCCCAACCCTAACCCTCACCCGCACCTAAACCTAACCCTAACCCGTAACCTAACCCTTACCCGTAACCTAAACCTAACCCTAACCCTAAACATAACCTGAACACTAAACCTACCCCGTACCCTAAACCTAACCCTAAACTATACACTATCCCTAACCCTAACCCTAACACTATCCGTACACTAACCCTAACCCTAACCCTAACACTAACCCTAACCCGTACTCTAACACTAAACCTAACCCTAAAAGTAACCCTAACCCGTACTCTAACCATAACCCGTACCCTAACACTAACCCTTACACTAACCCTAAACCTAACCCGTACCTTAACCCTAAACATAACCCTAACCCGTACCCAAACTTTAACCCTAACACGTACCCAAACCCTAACCCTCACCCGCACACTAAACCTAACCCTAACCCTAGACAACACGTACACTAACCGTATCCAGTACCCTAACCTTAACCCTAACCCGTACCGTAAACCTAACACTAACCCTAACACTAACCCTAACCCGTAATTTAAACCTACCCGTAGCCTAACCCTAACTCTAATCCTAACCCCCAACCCTAACCCTAACTCTCACCCTAACCCGTACCCAAAAGGTAAACCTATCCCGTAAACAAACACTAAACCAAAACCGTACTCTAATCCTAACCCTAACCCTAACCCTAACCGTAACCCATACCCTAACCCTTCCCGTAGCCTAACCCTAACTCTAACCCTAAACCCTAACACTAACACTATCCCTAACCCTAACCCTTACCATAACACGTACCCAAACGATAAACCTAACATGTACCCTAACACTAAACCAAACCCGTTCTCTAAACCTAACCCTAACCCTAACCCTAACCCTAACCCGCACCACAACTTAACCCTAACCCTAACGCAAACCATAACCCTTAACCGTAACCTAATCCTAACCCATACCCTAACCCTAAACCTAACCTTAACCATAACCCTAACTCGTACCCTAACCCTAAAACTAACCCGTACCCTAACCCAAACCCTAAACTTAACGCGTACACTAACACTAACCCTAACCCTAACCCTGATCCTAAACCTAACCCTAACCGCACACTAACCCTAATCCTAAACCTAACCTTAACACTAACCCTATCCCGTACTCTAAACCTAACCCTAACCCTAACCCTAACCCGTACTCTAACCTTAACCCTAACCCTAACACTAACCATAACCCTAACACTAACTCTAACCAGTACTCTAACCCTAAACCTAACCCTAACACTAACCCTAACCCCCTACTATATCCTAACCCTAAACCTAACCCTTACCATAACCCTAAGTCGTACCGTAACCCGAACCCGTACCCAACCCTAACCCTAACCCCGTACCCTAACCCTAACCCTAACCCGCATCCTAAATCTAACCCAAACCCTAGACCTAACCCGTAGCCTAACCCTAACCCGTACCCTAACACTAACCCGAACTCTAACCATAACACTAACCCTAACCCTAACCCGTACACTAACCATAACCCTAACCCATACCCTAACCTTAACCCGTACCCTAACCCTAACCCAGGGCCTAACTCTAACCCGCACCGTAAACCTAACCCTAACCCTAGACATAACCCGTACCCTAACCCTATCACGTACCCTAACCCTAGTCCTAACCCGTATCCTAACCCTAACACTAACCCTAACCCTAACACTAACCCTAACCCGTACACTAACCCTAACCCTAACCCTAACCCATACCCTAACCCTAACCCGTAACCTAAACCTAACCCTAACCCTAAACTTAACCCGTACACTAACCCTATCCCATACCCTAAACCTAACCCTAACCCGTACCCTAACCCTAAATCTAACCCTAACACTATCCGTACACTAACCCTAACCCTAACCCTAACAATAACACTAACCCTAACACGTACTCTAACAATAACCCTAACCCTAAACCTAACCCTAACCAGTAAACTAACCCTAACCCGTAACCTAACCCTAAACCAGGGCCTAACTCTAACCCGCACCGTAAAACTAACCTTAACCCTAGACCTAACACTTACACTAACCCTATCCTGTACCGGAACCTTAACACTAACCCGTACCAGTACCCTAACATTAACCGTAACCCTAACCCTAACCCTAAACCTAACCCGTACACTAACCCTAAACCGAACCCTAACCCTAACCGTAACCCGTACCCTAACCCTACCCGTAGCCTAACCCTAACTCTAACCCTAACCCCTAACCCTAACCCTAAACCTAACCCGCACCTAAACCTAACCCTAACCCGCACCTAAACCTAACCCTAACCCGTACCGGAACCCTAACCCTAACCCTAACCCTAACCCTATCCGTACACTGACCCTAACCCTAACCCTAAACCTAACCCTAACCCGTACTCTAACCCTAACCCGTACACTAACACTAACCCTAACCCTAACACTAACCCTAACCAGTACTCTAACACTAAACCTAACCCTAACTCTAACCCTAATCCGTACTATAACCCTAACACGAACCCTAACACTACCCCTAACACTAACAATAACCCTACCGCGTACTCTAACCCTAAACCTAACCCGAACTCTAACCCTAACCCGTAATGTAACCCTAACCCTAAACCTAACCATAACCCTAACCCGTACAGTAACCCTAACGCATACCCTAACCCTAACCCTAACCCTAAACCAGCCCTAACCTTGACCCCAATCCTAACCCTAACCCGTACCCTAAAACTAACCCGTAACCTAACCCTAACCCTAAACCTAACCCGTACCCAAACCCTAAATGTAACCCTAACCCTTACCCAAACCCTAACCCTAACACGTACCCTAACCCTAACCCTAACCCTAACATGCACACTAAACCTAACCCTAACCCTAGACCTAACACCTACACTAACCCTATCCCTTTACCTAACCTTAACCCTAACCCGTAACGTAACCCTAACACTAACCCTAACACTAAACCTAACCCGTACCCTAACCCTACCCGTAGCCTAACACTAACTCTAAACCTAACCCCTAACCCTAAGCCTAACCCTTACCCTAACCTGTACCCAAATGGTAAACCTAACCCGTACCCTAACACTAACCTAAACCCGTACTCTAATCCAAAACCTAACCCTAACCCTAACCCTAACCCGTACCCTAACCCTTCCCGTAGCCTAACCCTAACTCTAACCCTAACCCCTAACCCTAACCCTAACCCTAACCCTTACCCTAACACTTACCCAAACGGTAAACCTAACACATACCCTAACACTAACCCAAACCCGTACTCTAACCATAACCCTAACCCTAACCATAACCCACACCCTAAACTTAACCCTAACCCTAACCCAAACCATAACCCTTAACCGTAACTTAACCCTAACCCATACCCTAACCCTAACCCTAACCCTAAACTTAAATGTAACCCTAACTCGTACCTTAACCCTAAAACTAACACGTACCTTAACCCCAGCCCTATCATTAACGCGTACACTAACACTAACCCTAACCCTAACCCTGACCCTAACCCTAACCCTAACTGTACACTAACCCTAAACCTAACCCTAACCCTAATCCCGTACCCTAAAACTAACCCTAACCCGCATCATAAACCTAACCCAAAACCTAGACCTAACCCGTAGCCTAACCCTAACCCGTACCCAAACCTTAACAGTAACCCTAAACCATACCCTAGCGTTAACAAAAACCCTAACCCTAACTCTAACCATTACCCGTACCCTAACCCTAACCCATACCCTAACCCTAAACCTAAACTTAACCGTAACCCTGACCAGTACCCTAAACCTAAAATTAACCCGGACAATAACGCCAACCCTAACCCTAACCCGTACCCTAACCTTAACCCTAACCCTAACCCACACCTAAACATAACCCTAACCCGTAACCTAAACCTAAACCTAAACCTACCCTTAACTTAACACATACGCTAACCCTAACCCGTACCTTAAGCTAACCCATACCCTAATCCTAACCCTAACCCTAACCCTAACCCTATCCGCACTCTAACCCTAACCCTAACACTAACACTAACACTAACCCTAGCCCGTACTCTAACACTAACCCTAACCCTAAACGTAACCCTAACCCATACGCTAAACCTAACCTGTACCCAAACACTAACCCTAACTCTAACACTATCCCTAATCCATACTCTAACCCTAAACCTAACCCTATCTCTAACCCAAACTCGTACTGTAACCCTAAACCTAACCCTAAACTTAAACCTAATCCTAACCCGTAATCTAACCCTATCCTTTAGCCTAACACTAACTCTAACCCTAACCCCTAAACCTAACCCTAACCCTTACCTAACCCGTACCCAAACGGTAAACCTAAACCGTTCCATAACACTAACCCAAACCCGTACTCTAACCCTAACCCTAACCCTAACACTAAACCACACCCTAAACTTAACCCTAACCCTAACGCTAACCATAACCCTTAACCGTACCCTAAACCTAACCCTAACTCGTACCATAACCCTAACACTGACCCTAACCCTAACCCGTACACTAACCCTAACCCGTACCCTAACCCTAACCCTAACCCTATCCGTAACCCTCCCGTACCCTAAACCTAACCCTAACCCTTGTCCTAACCCGTACCCAAACCTATCATGTACCCTAACCCTAAACCTAAACCGTATCCAAACCATACGAGTAACCCTAACCCATTCACTAGCGCTAAGCCTAACCCTAACCCTAAGCCTAACCCGCACCCTAAACCTAAACCTTACCCTAACCCTAACCATAACCCTTACCTGTACCCTAACCCTAACCCATAACCTAACACAAACCGTAACCTTAACCATAATCCTAAACCATACCCTAACCCTAAAATTAACCCATAACATAACCCAAAACCTAACCCTAACCCGTACCATAACCCTATCCCTAATCCTTACCCTGACCCTAAACCTAAGCCTAACCCATATCCTAACCCTAACCCTAACCTAAACCTAACCCTAACCTGTACCCTAACCCTATACCATAACCTAAACCTAAACCTAGCCCTAAACTTATCCCGTACACTAACCCTATCCCGTACCCTAACCTAACCCTAACCTGTACCCTAACCCTAACCCTAACCCTAACCTTATCCATACACTATCCCTAACCCTAACCCTAACACTAAACCTAACCCATACTCTAACCCTAAACCTAACCCTAACCCTAAACCTAACCCTAACCCGTACTCTAAACCTAACCCGTACCCTAACCCTAAACCGTAACCTAAACCTAAACCTAACCCTAAACTTATCCCGTACACTAACCCTATCCCGTACCCTAACCCTAACCCTAACACTAACTGTACTCTAAACCTAACCCTAACCCTAACCCGTACACTAACCCTAACCAAACCTTAACCCTAACCCTAACCCGTATCGTAACCCTACCAGTAGCCTATTCCTAACTCTAACCCTAACCCCTAACCCTAAGCCTAACCGTAACCCATACCTGAACCCGTACCCAAACGGTAAACATAACCCGTACCGGAAAACTAAACCAAATCCGTACTCTAACACTAACCGTAACCCTAACCCTAACCCGCACCCTAAACTTAACCCTAACCCTAACCCAAACCATAACCCTTAATCGTAACCTAACCCTAATACATAACCTAACACTAACCCTAACCTTATCCATAACCCTAATCCGTAAGCTAACCCTAAAACTAACCCGGACCCTAACCCCAACCCTAACCCTAACAAGTACCCTAACACTAACCCTATCCCTAACCCAGACCCTAAACCTAATCCAAACCTTAAACTAACCCTAACCCTAACCCAACCCGAACCCTAAACCTAACCATAACCCGTACCCTAACCCTAACCCGTAACCTAAACCGAACCCTAACCCTAAAATTAAACCGATCGCTAACCCTATCCCGTACCTTAAACCTAATCCTAACACGTATCTTAACCCTAACCTAAGCCTAAGCCTAAATCGTACTTTAACCCCAACCCTAACCCTAACATTAACCCTACCCGTACCCTAACCCTAACCCTAACCCTAACCCGTACCCTAAACCTAAGCCTAACCTTAACTCGTATCCTATCCCTAACAGTAAACCTGACCCTAACACTAACCCTAACCCGTACCCTAAACCTAACCCATACCCTAACCCTAACCCTAAACCTAACCCTAACCCTAACCCATACCCTAAACATAACCCTCACCCTTGACCTAACCCGTACCCAACACTATCCCGTACCCTAACCCTAACCCTAACCCGTACCCAAAACCTAACAGTAACCCTAACCCATACCTTAGCGCTAACCCTAACCCTAACTCTAAGCCTAACCCACACCCCAAACCTAAAACTAACCCTAAACTTAACCATAAACCTTACCCGTACCCTAACCCAAACCCATACTCTAACAATAACCCTAACCTTAACCGTAACCCTAACCTGTACCCTAACCATAAAACTAACCCGTACCCTAACCCCAACCCTAACCCTAACCCGTACCATAATCCTATCCCTAACCCTAACCCTGACCCTAAACCTAACCCCAACCCGTACCCTAACTCTAACCCGCACCTAAACCTAACCCTAACTGGTAATCTAACTCTAAGCCATAACCTAAACCTAACCCTAACCCTAAACTTAACCCGTACACTAACCCTATCCTGTACCCTAAACCTAACCCTAACCCTTACCCTAACCCTAACCCGAACCCTAACCCTATCCGTACACTAACCCTAACCCTAACACTAACCCTAACATGTACTCTAAACCTAACCCTAACCCTAAACGTAACCCTAACCCGTAATCTAACACTAACCCGTACCCTAACACTAACCCTAACCCTAACACTATCCCTAACCCGTACCCTAACCCTAAACGTAACCCTAACTCGTACCCAAACCCTAACCCTAACACGTACTCTAAATCTAACCCTAAACCGCACACTAAAACTAACCCTAAACCTAGACCTAACACGTACACTAAACCTATCCTGTACCGTAACCTTAACCCTAACCCGTACCGTAACCCTAACACCTAACCTAACCCTAACCCTAACCCTAACCCTAACCCAAGACTAACCCTAACCCGAAACCTAACCCTAACCCTAACCCTCAACGTACCCTAACCCTAACCCTAACCCGTACCCTAACACTAACCCTTACCCTAACCCTAAACCTAAACCATAAACTAACCCTAAACGTAACCCTAACCCGTACCCAAACCCTAACCCTAACACGTACCCTAACACTAACCCTATCCCTAACCCGCACACTAAACCTAAATGAAACCCTAGATCTAACACGTACACTAAACCTATCCCGTAGGGTAACCTTAACCCTAACCCATACCGTAAACCTAACACTAACCCTAACCCTAACCCGAACCCTAACCCGTACACTAACCCTAACCCTAACCCTAAACTTACCCTAACGCTACTCCTAACCCTAACCCTAACACTAACCCTTACCCGTACTTTAACCTAACCCTAACCCTAAACCTAACCCGTATTCTAACTCTAACCCTAACCCTAACACTAACCATAAACCTAACACTAAACCTAACACGTACTCTAACCCTAAACCTAACCCTAACACTAAACCTAATCCCCTACTATAACCATAACCCTAAACCTAACCATAACCCTAACCCTAACTCATACCTTAACCCAAAATCGTACCCTAACCCTAACCCTAACCTTAAACTAACCCTAACCCTGACCCTAACCCTAAACCTAATCCTGTACCATAACCCTAACCCTAACCTGCACCCTAAACTTAAACCTAACCCTAACGCAAAACATAACCCTTAACCGTAACATAACCCTAACCCATACCCTAACCCTAACCTAACCTTAACCATAACGCTAACCTGTACACTAACCCTAAAACTAACCCATACCCTAACCGCAACCCTAACCCTAACCTGTACCCTAACACTAACCATAACCCTACCCTGACCCAAAACCTAACCCTAACCCATACCCTAACCCTAACCCGTACCTAACCCTAACCCTAACCCTAAACTTAAACCGTACGCAAACCCTATCCCGTACCCTAAACCTAACCCTAACCTGTAACCTAACAATAAACCTAACCCTAAGCCTAACCCATACATTAACCCTAACCCTAACACTAAAACTAACCCTACAACATACTCTAACCCTAATCCTAACTCTAACCCTAACCCGTAACCTAACCCTAACCCTAAACCTAACCCTAACACTAATCCTACCCCGTACTCTAACCCTAACACAAACCCTAACCCTAACCCGTACTCTAACCTTAACCCTAACCCTAACCCTAATCCTAACCGTTTTCTAACCCTAAAACTAACCCTCACCCTAACCCTAACCGTACTGTAACCCTAACCCGTACAATATCCCTAACCCTATTCCGTACCCTAAACCTAACTCGTCACCTAAACCTAACACTAACCCTAAACTTAACCCGTACGCTAACCCTATCCTGTACCCTAAACCAAACCCTAACCCGTACCCCTACCCTAACACAAACCCTAACCCTAACCCGAAATCTAACCCTAACCCCTAACCCTAACCCTAACCCTAACCCTTACCCTAACCCGTACCCAAACGATAAACCTAACCCGTACCGTAACACTAACCCAAACCGGTACTCTAACCCTAACCCTAACCCTGACACTAACCCTAACCCTAAACGGCACCCTAAACTTAACCCTAACCCTAACCCTAACATTAACCCTTAATGGTACCCTAACCCTAACTCGTACCATAACCCTAACACTGACCCTAACCCTAAACCATACCCTAATCCTAACCCATACTCTAACCCTGAACCTAACCCTAACCCTACCCGTACCCTAAACCTAACCCTAACCCTAACTCGTACCCTAAAACTAACCCTAACCCTGACCCTAACCCTAACCCTAACCCGTACCCTAAACCTAACCCATACCCTAACCCTAACCATAAACTTAACCCTAACACTATTCCGTAACCTAAACCTAACCCTAACCCTTGCCCTAACCCGTACCCAACCCTATCCCATACCCTAACCCTAACCCTAACCGGTCCACAAACCCTAAGAGAAAACCTAGCCCATACCCTAGACCTAACCTTAAACCTAACCCTAACCGTAACAATAAACCGCACCCTAAACCTAAACCTAACCCTAACCCTAACCATAACCCTTACCCGTACCCTAACCTAACCCATACCCTAACACTAACCCTAAACTTAACCGTAAACTTCACCCGTACCCTAACCCTAAAATTAACCCGTACCCTAAACCCAACCCTAACCCTAAATCTAACCCTAACCCGTACCCTAACCCTAACCTTAACCCTAAACCTAATCCTAACTCTAAACCTAACCCGTACTCTAACCCTAACCCTAACCCTAACCCTAACCCTAACCATACTCTAAACCTAACACTAACCCGTACTGTAACAAAACCCATACCATAACCCTAAACCTAACCCTAACCTTAAGCGTAACCCTGACACGTACCCTAACCCTAAATCTCACCCGGACCCTAACCCCAACCCTAACCCTAACCCTTACCCTACCTAAAACTAACGCTAACCCTGACCCTAATCCTAACCCTAAACCGTAGCCTAACCCTAACCATAACCCTCACATAAACCTAACCCTAACCCACCCTAAACCTAACCCGTAACCTAAACCTAACCCTAAACCTAAACTTAAACCATACGCAAACACTATCCCGTACCCTAAATCTAAACCTAACCCGTATCCTAACCCTAAACCTAACCCTAAGGCTAACCCGTACATTAACCCTAACCCTAACCCTAACACTAACCCTACACTGTACTCTAACACTATCCCTAACCCTAACCCGTACCCTAACACTAAACCTAACCCTAACCCTAACCCTAACACTAAACCTAACCCGTACTCTAAACCTAACCTAACCCTAACCCTAACCGTACTCTAAACCTAACCCTAACCCTCACCATAACCCTATCCCGTACTGTAACCCTAACCCATACCATAACCCTAACCCTAACCCGTACCCTAAACCTATCCCTAACTCATACCCTAACCCTTAACCTAACCCTGACCCTAACCCTAATCCTAACCCGTACCTTAAACCTAACCCGTGACCTAACCCTAACCCTAACCCGTACCCTAAACCTAACCCTAAATCTAACTCTTACCCTAACCCTAACCCTAACCCTGACCTTAACCGTAACCATGGCCTGTACCCTAAACCTAACCCATACCATAATCCAAACCCTAAATCTAACCCTAACCCTAAACTCTACCCTAAACCTACCCTAAACCTTGACCTAACCTGAACCCAACCCTATCCCTTAACCTAAACCTAACCCTAACCCGTACCCAAACCCTAACAGTAACCCTAACCCATACCCAACGCTAACCCTAATCTTACACTAACCCTAACCCGCACCCTAAACCTAAACCTAACCCTAACCCTAACCTTAACCCTTACCCGTACCCTAACCCTAACCCATACCCTAAACCTAACCCTAACTTTAACCGTAACCCTGACCTGTACACTAACCCTAAAACTAACCTGTACCCTACCCCCAACCCTAACCCTAACCCGTACCATAACCCTATCCCTAACCCTAACCCTGACTGAAAAACCTAACCCTAACCCGTACCCTAACCCTAATCCTAAACCTAACCCACACCTAAACCTAACCCTAACCCATACCCTAACCCTAACCCGTAACCTAAACCTAACCCTAACCCTAAATTAAACCGTACAGAAACCCTATTCTGAACCCTAACCCGTACCCTAACCCTAACCCTAACCCTATCCGTACACTAACCCTAACCCTAACCCTAACCCTAATCCGTACTCTAACCATAACCCTAACCCTAAACCTAACCCTAACCCGTACTCTAACCCTAACCCGTACCCTAACACTAACCCTAACCCGTACTCTAAACCTAAACCTAACGCTAAATCTAACCTAACCCGTATTATAACCCTAACCCTAACCCAAGCCTTAACCCTAACACTAAACCGTACAGTAACGCTACACCGTACCTACCCGAACCCTAACCGTAAACCTAACCCTAACCCTGAAACTTACCCTAACACTAACCCGTACCCTAACCCTAAACCATACCCTAACCCATTACCCTAAACCTAACCCGTACCCTAACCCTAAAAGTAACGCTAACCCGTACCCAAACCCTAACCCTAACACGTGCCCTAAACCTAACCCTAACCTTCACACTAAACCTAACGCTAACCCTAGAACTAAAACGTACACTAACCCTATCCCGTAACCCAATCTTAAGTCTAACCCATACCGTAACCCTAACACTAACCCGAACCCCAACCCTAACCCTAAACCGTACACTAACCCTAACCCGAACCCTAACCCTAACCCTAACCCATACCCTAACCCTACCTGTAGCCTAACCCTAACTCTAATCCTAACCCCTAACCTAAACCTAACCCTAACCCTTACACTAACATGTACCCAAATGATAAACCACACCGTACCCTAACACTAACTCAAACCCGTACTCTAACCCTAACCCTAAACCTAAACCTAACCCTAAACCGCACCCTAAACTTAACCCTAACCCTAACCCTAACCATAACCCTTAACCATACCCTAACCCTAACCCACACGCTAAACCTAACCCTAACCCGTACCCTAACCCTAACCCGCACTTAACCTAACCCTAACCCGTACCCTAACCCAAACCCGTAACCTAAACCTAACCCTAACCCTAAACTTAACCCGTACGCTAACCCTATTCCGTACCCTAAACCTAACCTGAACCCGTAATCTAACCCTAAACCTAAAACAAAGCCTAAGCCGTACATTAACCCTAACCCTAACCCTAACACTAACCCTACCACGTACTCTAACACTAACCCTAACCCTAACCCGTATCCTAACCCTAACCCTAACCCTAACACTAATGCTAACCCGTACTCTAAACCTAACCCTAACCCTCAACCTAACTCTAAACCGTACTGGAACCCTAACCCATACCATAACCCTAAACCTAACCCGTACCCTAAACCTAACCCTAACCCTAACCCGTACCCTAAACCTAACCCTAAAGCTAACTCGTACCCTAAACCTAACCCTAACCCTGACCTAACCCTAACACTAACCTGTACCCTAAGCTAACCCATACCCCAACCCTAACCCTAATCCCAACCCTAACACTTACCCTAACCCTAACCCGTACACTAATCCTAACCCTAACCCTAACCCGCACCCTAAACCTAACCCTACCCGTACCCTAACCCTAACCCGTAACCTAAAACTAACCCTAACCCTAAACTAAACAATACGGTAACCCTATCCCGTACACTAAACCTAACCCTAACCCGTATCCTAACCCTAAACCTAACCCTAAGCATAACCCGTACATTAACCCTAACCAAAACCTAACACTAACCCTACCCCGTACTCTAACCCTAACCCTAAACCTAACCCTAACCCGTACCCTAACCCTAAACCTTTCCCTAACCCTAACACTAACCCTAACCCATACTCTAACCCTAAACCTAACCCTAACCCTAACCTTACTCTAACCCCAACCCTAAACCTCACCCTAACACTAACCCGTACTGTAACCCTAACCCGTAACATAACCCTAACTCTAACCCATACCCTAACCCTAACGCGAACTCGTACCCTAACCCTAACCCTGACCCTAACCCTAATGTGTACCCTAAACCTAACCCTGACCGTAACCCTAACGCGTACCCTAAACCTAACCCTAACCCTAAATCATACCCTAACCCTAACCCTAACCCGCACCTAAACCTGACCCTAACCCGTAACCTAACCCTAATTCGGAACCTATACCTAACCCTAACCCTAAACTTAACCCGTACACTAACGCGATCCCATACCCTAAACCTAACCCTCACCCGTACCCTAACCCTAACCCTAACCCTATCCGTACACTAATCCTAACCCTAACCCAAACACTAACCCTAATCCGTTCTCTAACACTAACCCTAACCCTAAACCTAACCCTAACCCGTACTCTAACCCTAACCCGTACCCTAACACTAACCCTTACCCTAACCCTAAACCTAACCCGTACCCTAACCCTAAACGTACCCCTAACCAGTCCCCAAACCCTAACCCTAACACGTACCCTAAACCTAATCCTAACCCTAACCCTAAGCCGCACACTAAACCTAACCCTAACCCTACACCTAACAAGTACACTAACCCTAAACCGTACCGTAAACTAAACCCTAACCCGTACCGTAACCCTAACACTGAACTTAACCCTAAACCTAAACCTAACCCTAACCCCAACCCGTAAACTAACCCTAACGCGAACCCTAACCCTAACCCTAACCCGTACCATAAAACCTACGCGTAGCCTAATCCTAACCCTAACCCTAACCCCTAACCCTAACCCTAACACTAACCCTTACTGTATCCCGTTCCCAAACGGTAAACCTAACCCGTATCCTAACACTACCCAAACCCGTACTCTAATGCTAACCCTAACCCTAACCCGCACCCTAAACTTAACCCTAATCCTAACCCAAACCATAACCCATAACCTTAACCTAACACTAAACCATACCCTAACGCTAACCTTAACCATAACCCTAACCCGTAACCTAACCCTAAAACTAACCCATACCCTAACACCAACCATAACCCTTATCCATACCGTAACACTAACCCTAACCCTAACCCTGACCATAACTTAACCCTAACCCTTACACTAACCCTAACCCTAACCCTAAACCGCACCCTACACCTAACCCTAACACGTACCCTAACCTTAACCCGTAACCTAACCTAACCCTAACCCTAAACTTAACCCGTACGCTAATCCTATCCCATACCCTAAACCTAACCCTAACCCGTATCCTAACCCTAAACTTAACCCTAAGCCGAACCCGTACATAAACCCTAACTCTAACCCTAACACTAACCCTAACACGTACTCTAAACCTAACCCTAACCCTATCCTGTACTCTAAACCTAACCCTAACCCTTCCCTAACCCTAACCCGTATTGTAACCCTAACCCATACCATAACCCTAACCCTAACCCGTACCCTAACCCTAACCCTAACTCGTACACTAACTCTAATCCTAACCCGTACTATAAGCCTAACCTTAAACATAACCCTAACCCTAACACTACCCCTTACTCTAACCCTATCCCGTAGCCTAACCCTAACTCTAACAGTAATCCCTAACTCTTACCCTAACCCTTACCCTAACCCGTACCCAAAAGGTAAACCTAATCCGTACCCTAACACTAACCCAAACCCAAACTCTAACCCTAACCCTAACACTAACCTTAACCCTAAACCGCACCCTAAACTTAACCCTAACCCTAACCCTAACCATAACCCCTAAACAAACCCTAAGCCTAACCCACACCCTAACCCTATCCCTAACTTTAAACGTAACCCTAACCCGTACCCTAACCCTAAAACTAACCCATACCCTAAACCCAACCCTAAGGCTAACCTATACCCTAACACTAACCCTAACCCTAACCCTGACACTTAACCTAAATCTAACCCATACACTAACCCTAACCTTAACCCTAACCCGCACCCTAAACCTAACCATAACCCGTACCCTAACCCTTACCCGTAACATATATCTAACCCTAACCCTAACTTAATCCGTACGCTATCCCTATACCGTACACTAAACCTAACCCTAATCCGTAACCTAACCCTAAACCTAACCCTAAGCCTAACCAGTACATTAACCCTAACCCTAACATTAACACTAACCCTACCCCGTACTCTAACCCTAACCATAACCCTAACCATAACCCGTACCCTAACCCTAACCCTAACCCTAACCCTTTCCCTAATCCTAACACTAAACCTAACCCGTACTCTAACCCTAACCCTACCCCTAACCCTAACCCCAACCGTATTCTAAACCTAACCCTAACCCTCACCCTAACCCTAAACCGTACTGTAACCCTAACCCATAACAAAAACCTAACCCTAAGTCGTACCCTAACTCTAACCCTGACCCAAACACTAATGCAAACCCGTAACCTAAACCTAACCTGTACCCTAACCCTAACCCTAACCCTACACCGTACCCTAAACCTAACCCTAACCCTAACTCGTACCCTAACCCTAACCCTAACCCGTACCCTAAACATAACAATTACCCTAACCCTAACCCTAAACCTAACCCTAACCCTAACTCGTACCCTAAACCTGAACCTAACCCTTGACCAAACCCGTACCCAACCCTATCCTGTACCCTAACCCTAACCCGTACCCTCACCCTAACAGGAACACTAACCCATACCCTAGGCAAACCGTAACCCTAAACCTAAGCCTAACCCCAACCCCAAACCTAAACCTAACCCTAATCGTAACCATAAACCTTACCCATACCCTAAACCTAACCCTTACCGTAACACTAACCCGAACCTTTACCGTAACCCTAACCCGTACCCTAACCCTAAAACTAACCCATACCCTAACCCCACCCCTAACCCTAACCCGTACCTTAACCTTATCCCTAACCTTAACCCTGACCCTAAACCTAAACCTAACCCGTACCCTAACCCTAACCTGCACCTAAACCTAACCCTAACCCGTACCCTAACCCTAACCCGTAACCTAAACCTAACGCTAACCCTAAACTTAACCCGTACACTAACCCTATCCCGTACCCTAAACCTAACCCTAAACCGTACCCTAACCCTAACCCTAACGCTAACCCTAAAACTTCCGCACACTAACTCTAACCCTAACCCTAACCCTAAACCTAACCCTAACCCATACTCTAACCCTAACCCGTGCCCTAAAACTAACCGTTACCCTAACCCTAAAACTAACCCGTACCCTAACCCTAAACGGAACCCTAACCTGTACCCAAACCCTATCCCTAACACGTACTCTAACCCTAAACCTAACCTTAAACCTAACCATAACCCGCACACTAAACCTAACCCTAACCCTAGACCTAACATTTACACTAACCCTATCGCGTACCAGAAACTTAACCCTAACCCGTACCGATACCCTAACACTAACCGTAAACCTAACCCGTACCCTAACCCTAACCCATACCCTAACACAAACCCTAAGCCTAACACTAACCCTAACCCGTATTCTAACCCTAAAACTAACCCTAACTGTAACCCTAACCCGTAATATAACCCTAACCCGTACCCTAACACTAACCCTAACCCTAACACTAACCCTACCCCGTACTCTAACCCTAAACCTAAACCTAATTCTAACCCTAACCCGTATGGTAGCCCTAAACCTAACCCTAACCCTAACCCTAACCTGTACAGTAACCCTAATGCGTACCCTAACCCTAACCCTAACCTTAAACCTAACCGTAACCCTGACCCTAATCCTAACCCTAAACCTAAACCTAACCATAACCCTGACACTAAACCTAAACCTAACCCGTACCCTACCCTAAATATAACCCTAACCCGTACTCACCCCTAACCCTAACACGTAACCTAACCCTAACCCTAACCCGCACACTAAACCTAACCCTAACCCTAGACCTAACCCGTACACTAACCCTATCCCGTACCCTAAGCCTAACCCTAACCCGTACCCTAACCCTACCCGTAGCCTAACCCTTACTCTAAACCTAAACCCCAACCCTAAACCTAACCCTTACCCTAACCCGAACCAAAATGATAAACCTAACCCGTACCCTAACACTAACCCAAACCCGTACTCTAATCCTAACCCTAACCCTAACCCTAACCCTAATCCGTACCCTAACCCTTCCCAAAGCCTAAATCTAACTCTAACCCTAACCCCTAACCTTAACCCTAACCCTAACCCTAACCCTAACCCTTACCCTAACACGTACCCAAACGAAAACCTAACACGTACCCAAACACTAACCAAACCCTGACCCTAAACCTAACCCTAACCGCACACTAACCCTAACCCTAACCCTAACCTTAACACTAACCCGTACTCTAACATTAACCAAACCCTAACACTAACCATAACCCTAACACTAACCCTAACCAGTACTCTAACCCTAACCCTAACCCGTACCCTAAACCTAACCCATACCCTAACCCTAACCCTAACCCTAAACCTGACCCTAACCCTAACCCTAACCCGTACCCTAAACCTAACCCATACCCTAACCCTAACCCTAAACCTAAACCTAACCCTATCCCGTACCATAAACCTAACCCTAACCCTTGTCCTAACCTGTACCCAACCCTATCCCATAACCTAAACCTAATCCTCTCCCGTACCCAAAACCTAAGAGTAACGCTAACCCATACCCTATCACTAACCTTAACCCCAACCCAAAGCCTAAACCGCACACTAAACCTGAACCTAACCATAATCCTAACCATAACCCTTACCCGTACCCTAACCCTAACCCATAACCTAACACTAACCCTAACATTAACTGTAACCCTAACCGTACCATAACCCTAAAACTAACCCATACCGTAACCCAAACCCTAACCCTAACCCGTACCATAACCCTATCCCTAATCTTAACCCGTACCCAAACCCTAACCATCACACGTACCCTAAACCTAACCCTAACCCAAACCCTAACCCGTACCCAAACAGTAAACCGAACCCATACCCTAACACTAACCCAAACCCGTACTCTAACCCTAACCCTAACCATAACCATAACCCGCATCCTAAACTTAACCCTAACCCTAACCCAAACCATAACCCTTACCCGTAACCTAACCCTAACACATACACTAACCCTAACCCTAACCTTAACCGTAACCCTAACCCATACCCTAACCCTAAAACTAACCCGTACCCTAACCCCAACCCTAACCCTAACCCGTACCCTAACACTAACCCTAACCCTATCCCTGAGCCTAAACCTAACCCTAACCCTTACACTACTCCTAACCCTAACCCTAACGCGCACCCAAAACCTAACCCAAACCCGTACCCTAACCCTAACCCGTAACCTAAACCTAACCATCACCCTAAACTTAACCCGTATGCTAACCCTATCCCGTACCCTAAACCTAACACTAAACCGTATCCTAACCCTAAACCTAACCCTAAGCCTAAACCGTGCATTAACCCCAAACCTAACCCTAACAATAACCCTAACCCGTACTCTAACCCTAACCCTAACTGTAACCCTAACCCGTACACTAAACCTAACCCTACCCTAACCCTAACACTAATCCTACCCCGTACTCTAACCCTAAATCTAACCCTAATCCTAACCCGTACCCTAACCCTAACCCTAACCCTAACACTAACCCTAACCCGTAATCTAACCCTAACCCTAACACTCACCCTAACCCTAACCTGTACTGTAACCCTAACCCATACCATAACCCTAACCATAACCCATACCCTAACCCTAACCCTAACTCGCACCCTAACCCTAACACTAATCCTGACCCTAACCCTAACCCTAAACCGGACCCTAAACCTAATCCGTAATTAAACCTATACCTAACCCTTACCGGTACCCTAAACCTAACCCTAACCCTAACTCGTACCCTAAACCTACCCTTACCCTGACCCTAACCCTAACCCATACCCTAAGCCTAACCCATACCCTAAACCTAACACTAATCCTAACCCGTACCCTAAACGTAATCGTAACCCTCTACCTAACCCGTACCCAAAACTATCCCATACCCTAACCCTAACCCTAAACCGTACCCAAACCCTAACAGTAACCCTAACCCATACACTAGCGCTAACCCTAAACCTAACCCTATCCCGTACCCTAAACCTAACCCTAACCCGTACTCTAACCCTAACCGTAACCCTAAACCTAACCCTAACCCGTACTCTAACCCTAACCCATACCCTAACATGAACCCTTACCCTAACCATAAACCTAACCCGTACCCTAACCCTAAACGTAACCCTAACCAGTACCCAAACCCTAACCCTAACACGTACCCTAAGCCTAACCCTAACCCTAACCCTAACCCACACAAAACCTAACACTAACCCTAGACCTAACACGTACACTAAACCTATCCTGTACCGGAACCTTAAACCTAACCCGTACCGTAACCCTTACACTAAGCCTAACCCTAAACCTAAACCTAACCCTATAACGTACACTAACCCTAACCCAAACCATATCCTAACCCTAACCCGTACAATAAGCCTAACCCTAACTCTAATGCTAACCCCTAACACTAAACCTAACCCTAACCCTTACCCTAAACCATACCCAAACGGTAAACCTAACCCGTACCCTAACACTAACCCAAACCCGTACTCTAACACTAACCCTAACCCTAACCCGCACCCTAAACTTAACCGTAACCCTAACACAAACCATAACCCTAAACCGTAACTTAACCCTAACCCATACACTAACCCTAACCCTAACCTTAACCATAACCCTAATCTGTACCCTAACCCTAAAACTAACTCGTACCCTAACCGCTACCCTAACCCTAACCCGTACCCTAACAGTAACCCTAATCCTAACCCTGACCCTAAACCTAACCCTAACCATTACACTAACCCTAACCCTAACCCGCACCCTAAACCTAACCATAACCCGAACCCTAACCCTAAACCGTAACCTAAACCTAACCCTAACCCTAAACTTAACCCCTACGAAAACCCTATCCCATACCCTAAACCTAACCCTAACCTGTATACAAACCCTAACCCTAACCCTAAGCCTAACCCGTACATTAACCCTAACCCTAACACTAACCCTACCCCGTACTCTAACACTAACCGTAACCCTAACCCGTTCCTTAACTGAAACCTAACCCTAAACCTAATCCTTACACTAACTCTAAACCATAATCTAAACCTAACCCTAACCCTAACCCTAACGGTACTCTAACCCTAACCCTAACCCTCACCCTAACCCTAACCCGTACTGTAACCCTAAACCGTACCATAACCCTAACCCTAACCCGTACCCTAACCCTAACCCTAATTCGTACCCTAACCCTAACCCTAACCATGACCCTAAACCTAACCCTAACCAATACCCTAAACCTAACCCGTACCCTAACCCTAAACCTAACCCGAACCGTACCCGAAACCTAAACCTTACCCGTACCCTAACCCTAACCCTAAACCTAACCCTGACCATAACCCTAACCCTAACCCATACCCTAAGCCTAACCCATACCCTAACCCTAACCCTAATCCTAAACCTAACCCTAACCCGTACACTAAACCTAACCCTAACCCTTGACCTAACCCGCACCCAACCCTATCCCGTAACCTAACCCTAACCCGTACACTAAACCTAACCCTAACCCTTGACCTAACCTGCACCCAACCCTATCACGTAACCTAACCCTAACTCTAAACCGTACCCAAACCCTAACAGTAACCCTAACCCATACCCGAGCGCTAACACTAACACTAACCTTAACCCGCCCCCTAAACATAAACCTAACCATAACCCTAACCATAACACTTAACCGTAACCTAACCCTAACCCATACCCTAAAACTAACCCTAAAATTAACCGTAACCCTCACCCGTACCCTAACTCTAAAATTAACCCGTACCCTAACCCCAACTCTAACAATAACCCGTAACCTAACCCTAACCCTAACCCTAAACCTAACCCACACCTAAACCTAAACCTAACCCATAACCTAAACCTAACCCTAACCCTAAACTTAACCCGTACACTAAACCTATCCCGTACCCTAAGCCTAACCCTAACCCGTAACCTAACCCTAAACCTAACCCTATGCCTAACTTGTACATTAAGCCAAACTCTAACCCTAACACTAACCCTACCCCGTACTCTAAACCTAACCCTAACTCTAACCCTAACCCGTACCCTAACCCTAACCCTAACACTAACCCTAACCCGTACTCTAACCATAACCCTAACCCGTACCCTAAACCTCACCCTAACCCTAACTCATACCCTAACCCTAACCCTAACCCTGACCCTAAACCTAACCCTAACCCGTACCCTAAACCTAACCCATACACTAACCCTAACCCTAATCCTAACCCTAACCCTATCCCATACCCTAAACCTAACCCTAACCCTTCTCCTAACCCGTACCCAACCCTATCCCGTCCATTAACCCTAACCCAAACCCGTACCCAAATCCTAAGGGTAACCCTAACCCATACCCTAGCACTAACACTAACCCTAACCCTAAGCCTAACCCGCACCCTAAATCTGAACCTAACCGTAATCCTAACCATCACCCTTACCCGTACCCTAACCCTTACCCATAACCTAACACTAACCCTAACATTAACCGTAACCCTAACCGTACCATAACCCTAAACTAACCCGTACCGTAACCCCAACCCTAACCCTAACCCGTACCATAACCCTATCCCCAATCTTAACCCGTACCCAAACCCTAACCATCACACGTACCCTAACCCTAACACTAACCCTAACCCTTAACCTAACCCGTACCCAAAAGGTAAACCTAACCCGTACCCTAACACTAACCCAAACCCGTACTCTAACCCTAACCCTAACCATAAACATAACCCACACTCTAAACTTAACCTTAACCGTAACGCAAAACATAACCCTTAACCATAACCTAACCCTAACCCATACCCTAACCCTAACCCTAACCTTAACCGTAACCCTAACACATACCTTAACCATAATACTAACCTGTACTCTAACCCCAACCCTAACGCTAACCCGTACCCTAACACTAACCCTAACCCTGACCCGGACCCTAAACCTAACCCTAACCCTGACCCTAACACTAACCCTATCCCGTACCCTAACCCTAACCCTAACCCATACCCAAACCCTAACAGTAACCCTAACCCATACCCTAGCGCTAACCGTAACCCTAACACTATCCCGTACCCTAACCCTAACCCTAACCCGTACTCTAACCCTAACCCTTACCCTAAACCTAACCCTAACCCATAATCTAACACTAACCCATACCCTAACACGAACCATTACCCTAACCCTAACCCTAACCCGTACCCTAACCCTAAAAGGAACCCTAACCAGTACCCAATCCCTAACCCTAACACGTACCCTAAGCCTAAACCTAACCCTTACCCGCACACTAAACCTAACTCTAACCCTAGACCTAACACGTACACTGAAACTATCCCGTACGTGAACCTTAAACCTAACCCATACCGTAACCCTTACACTAAGCCTAACCCTAAACCTAAACCTAACCCTAACCCGCACACTAACCCTAACCCCGGAACCATAACCCTAACCCTAACCCGTACCCTAATCCTACCCGTAGGCTAACCCTAGCTCTAACGCTAATTCCTAACCCTAAACCTAACCCTAACCCTTACCCTATCCCATACACAAACGGTAAACCTAACCCATACCCTAACACTAACCCAAACCCGTACTCTAACACTAACCCTAACCTGCACCCTAAACTTAACCCTAACCCTAACCCAAACCATTACACTAAACCTTAACTTAACCCTAACCCATACCCTTACCCTACCCTAACCTTAACCATAACCCTAACCTGAAACTTAACCCTAAAACTAACCCGTATCCTAACCGCAACACTAACCCTAACCCGTACCCTAACAATAACCCTAACCCTAACCCTGACACTAAACCTAAAACTAACCCTTACACTAATCCTAACCCTAACCCGCACCTTAAACCTAACCCTAACCCGAACCCTAACCCTAACCCTGACCCTAACCCTAACCCTAACCCATACTCTAAACCTAACCCGTACCCTAAACCTAACCCTAACCCTAACTCGTACCCTAAACCTACCCTAACCCTGACCCTAACCCTAACCCTAACCCATACCCTAAGCCTAACCCATACCTTAACCCTAACCCTAAACCTAAACATAACCCTAACCCGTACCTAAACGTAACCCTAACGTTCTACCTAACCCGTACCCAAACCTATCCCATACCATAACCTTAACCCAAACCCGTACCCAAACCCTAAGAGTAACCCTAACCCATACCCTAGCGCTAACCCTAACCCTAACCCTAACCCGGACCCTAAACCTAACCCTAACCCTGACCCTAACACTAACCATATCCCGTACCCTAACCCTAAACCGTACACGAACCCTAACCCTAAACCTAACCCATACCCTAACCCTAAACGTAACCCTAGACCGTACCCATACCCTAACCCGAACCATAACCCTAAACCTAACCCTTACCCTAACCCTACCCGTAGCCTAATCCTAACTCTAACCCTAACCCCTAACCCTAAGCCTAACCCTAACCCTTACCCGAACCCGTACCCAAACGGTAAACCTAACCCGTACCCTAACACTAAACCAAACCCGTACTCTAACCCTAACCAAAACCCTAACCCTAAACCTAGCCCGCACCCTAAACTTAACACTAATCCTAACCCAAACCATAACCCTTAACCATAACCTAACCCTAACCCATAACCTAACCCTAACCCTAACCTTAACCTTAACCCTAAACCGTACTCTAACCCTACCCTAACCCTAACCCTAACCGTTTTCTAACCCTAACCCTAACCCTCACCCTAACCCTAACCCGTACTATAACCCCAACCCGTACCATAACCCTAACCCTAACACTAATTCGTACCCTAACGCTAACCCTAACCCTGACCCTAACCCTAACCCTAACCCATACCCTAAACCTAACCTGTACCCTAACCGTAAACCTAACTCTAACCCGTACCCTAAACCTAACCCTAACCCGTACCCTAACACTAAACCTAACCCTAAACCTGACCCTAACCCTAACACTAACACGTACCCTAAGCCTAACCCATACCCTAACACTAAACCTAACCCTAACACTAACACTAAGCCTACCCCGTACTCTAAACCTAACCCTAACCCTAACCCTAAACATCACCCTAACCCTAACCCGTACTGTAACACTAACCCATACCATAACCCTAACCCTAACCCATACCCTAACCCTAACCCTAATTCGTACCCTAACCCTAACCCTAACCCTGACCCTAACCCTAAACCTAACCCGTACCCTAAACCTAACACATAACCTAACCCTAAACATAACCCTAACCCATACCCTAAAAACCTGGCACATACCATAGCGTACCTTAAACCTAACCCGTAACCTAAACCTAAACGTAACCCTAACCCGTACCCAAACCCTAAACCTAACACGTACCCGAAACCTAACCCTAAACCTAACCCTTACCCTAAACCGTACCCAAACGTTAAACCTAACCCGTACCTTAACACTAACCCAAACCTGTACTCTAACCCAACCCTAACCCTAACACTAACCCTACCCCGCATTCTAACACTAACCCTAACCCTAACCCGTACTCTAACCCTAACCCTAACCCGTACACTAACCCTAACCCTAAACCTATCCCTAACCCTAAACCTAACCCTAAACGTATTCTATCCCTAACCCTAACCCTCAACTTAACCCTAACCCGTACTGTAACCCTAACCCATACCATAACCCTAAACCTAACCCATACCCTAAACCTAACCCTTATTGGTACCATACACCTAAAACTAACCGTGACACATACCTTAACCCTAAACCGTATCCTAAACCTAACCAATACCCTCACCCTAAACCTAACCCTAACCCGTACCCTAACCCTAACTCTAACACTAACCCCAACCCGTACTCAAACGTTAACCTTAACCCTAACGCTAACCGTACTCTAACCGTAACACTAACCCTCACCCTAAACCTAACCGTACTGTAACCCTAACCCGTACCATAAACCTAAACCTAACCCTAACCCTAACCCTGACCCTAACCCTAAACCTAATCCTAACCCGTACCCTAAGCCTAACCCATACCGTAACCCTAAACCTAATCCTAACCCTAACCCTACCTCGTACCTAAACCTAAACCTAACCCTTGACCTAACCCGTACCCAACCCTATCCCGTAACCTAACCTTAACCCTAACCCGTACACAAACCCTAACAGTAACCCTAAGCCATACCGTAGCGCTAACCCTAACCATAACCCTAAACCTAAACCTGACGCTAACCCTAACCCTAACCCGTAACCTAAGCCTAACCCATACGCTAACCCTAACCCAAACACCAACCCTACCGCGTACTCTAAACCTAACCCTAAACCTAACCCTAACCCCAACCCGTACCCTAACCCTAACCCTAACCCTAACCCTAACACCAACCCTATCCCGTACTCTAACCCTTACCCTAACCCTAACCGTACTCTAACCCTAACCCTAAACCTCACCCTAACCCTAACCCATACTCTAAACCTAACCCGTACCCTAACACTAACCCTTACCCTAACCCTAAACTTAACCCGTGCCCTAACCCTAAACGTAACCCTAACCCGAAACCAAACCCTAAACCTAACACGTACCCTAACCCTAACCCTAACCCGCACACTAAAATTAACCCTAACCCTAGACCTAACATGTACACTAAACCTATCCTGTACCGTAACCCTAACCCTAACCTGTACCATAACCCTAACACTAACCCTAACCCTAACCCTAACCCTAACACTAACCCTAAAAGGTACTCTAACTTAACCCTAAACCTAAACCAAACCCTAACCCGTACTCTAACCCTAACTCTAACACTAACACTAACCATAATCTTAACACTAAACCTAACCCGTACTCTAACACGTCAATTAACCCTAACCCTAAACCTAACACTAACCCTACCCCGTAATCTAACCCTAACCCTAACCCTAACCCTAACCCCAACCCGTACCCTAATCCTAAACTTAAACCTTTCCCTAACCCTAACACTAACCCTAACCCTTACTCTAACCGTAACCCTAACCCTTACCCTAACTGTACTCTAACCCTAGCCCTAACCATCACCCTAACACTAACGCGTACTATAACCCTAACAAGTAACAAAACCCATATCTAACCCTAACCCTAACCCTAACCCTAACTCATACCCTAACACTAACCCTGACCCTAACCCTAACCCGTACCCTAAACCTAACCCGTACCCTAACCCGAAACCTAAACCTAAGCCGTACCCTAAACCTAACCCTAACCTAACTCATACCCTAACCCTCACCCTAACCCTGACCCTAACCCTAACCCGAACCCTAAACCTAACCCATACCCTAACCCTAACCCTAACCCTAACCCTAACCCTTACCATAAACCTAACCCTAACCCTTGACGTAACCCGTACCCAACTCTATCTCGTACCCTAACCCTAACCCGTACCCAAACCCTAACAGTAACCCTAACCCATTCCCTAGCGCTAACCCTAACCCTAAACCTAATCCTAACCTGCACCCTAAACCTAAACCTAACCCTAACACTAACCATAACCTTTACCCGTCCCCTAACCCTAACCCATAACCTAACACTAACCCTAAAGTTAACCGTAACCCTAACCCGAACCCTAACCCTAAAACTAACCCGTACCCTAACCCCAACCCTAACCCTAACCTGCTCCTAAACCTAACTATAACCCGTACCCTAACCCTAACCAGTAAACTAATGTTAACCCTAACCCTAAACTCAAACTGAACACTAAACCTATCCAGTACCCAAACCTAACCCTAACCCGTACACTAACCCTAACCCTAACCCTAACACTATCTGTACACTAACCCTAACCCTAACCCTAACACTAACCCTAACCCGTACTCTAACACTAAACCTAACCCTAAACCTAACCCTAACCCGTACTCTAACCCTAACCCATACCCTAACACTAACCCTTATCCTAACCCTAACCCTAACACGTACCCAAATCTAACCCTAACCCTATTCCTTACCCTAACCCGTACCCAAATGGTAAACCTAAACCGTACCCTAACACTAACACAAACCCGTACTCTAAACCTAACCCTAACCCTAAAACTAACCCTACCAGGTACTCTAACACTCACCCTAAACCTAACCCTAACCCTAACCCTAACCCGTACCCTAAACCTAACACTAAACTTAACCTGTACTCTAACCCTAAATCTAACCCTAAAACTAACACTACCCCGTACTCTAACACTAAACCCTAATCCTAACCCTAACTCGTACCCTAACCCTAAACTAACCCTAACCCTAACACTAACCCTAACCATACTCTATCCCTAACCCTAACCCTAACCGTATTCTAACCCTAACCCTAACCCTCACCCTAACCCTAACACGTACTGTAACCCTAACCCATACCATAACCCTAAACCTAACCCGTAACCTAAACCTAACCCTAATTCGTACCCTAACCCTAACCCTAAACCTGACCCTAACCCTAACACGTACCCTAAACTTAACTCTAACCCTTGACCTAAACCATAATATAACCCTAACCCTAACCCATACCCAAACCCTAAGAGTAACCCTAAACCATACCCTAGCGCTAACACTAACCCTAACCCTAACTCTAACCATTACCCGTACCCTAACCCTAACCCATTCCCTAAACCTAACCCTAAACTTAACCGTAACCCTGACCCGTACCCTAAACCTAAAATTAACCCGTACACTAACTCCAACCCTAACCCTAACCCGTACCCTAACCCAAACCCTAACCCTAAACCGTAACCTAACCTAAACCCTAACCCTAAGCCTAACCCGTACATTAACCCTAACCCTAACACTAACACTAACCCTACCCCGTACTCTAACCCTAACCCTAACTATAAACCTAACCCTATCCCTCACCTAAACCTAAACCTAACCCGTACCCTAACCCTAACCCGTAACCTAAACCTAACCCTAACCCTAAACTTAACCCATACGCTAACCCTATCCTGTACCCTAAACCTAACCCAAACTCTTACCCTAACCCTAACCCTAACCCTAACCCTAACCCTAACCCTAACCCTATCCGCACACTAACCCTAACCCTATCCCTAAAACTAACTCTACCCCGTACTCTAACCCTAACGCAAACCCTAACCCTACACCGTACCCTAAGCCTAACCCTAACCCTATCCACAATCTAACCCTAACCCTAACCCTAACCATAACCATAACACTAACCATAACCCGTACTCTAAACCTAACCTTAACCTAACCATAACCCGTACCCTAACCCTAACCCGTAACCTAAACCTAACCCTAACCCTAAACTTAACCCGTACGCTAACCCTATCCCATACCCTAAACCTAAACCTAACCCGTACCCTAAACCTAACCCTAACACTAACCCTATCCGCACTCTAACCCTAACCCTAACCCTAACACTAACCCTAACCCAAACTCTAATCCTAACCCTGACCCTAAAACTAAGCCTAACACGTACTTTAACACTAACCTGTACTCTAACACTAACCCTTACCCTAACCCTAAACTTAACCCATAACCTAACCCAAACGTAACCCTAACCCGTACCCAAACCCTAACCCGAACACGTACCCTAACCCTAACCCTAACCCTAACCCACACACTAAACCTAACCCTAATCCTAGACCTAACACGTACACTAAACCTATCCCTTACCATAAACTTAACCCTAACCCGTACCGTAACCCTAACACTAACCCTAACCCTAACCCTAACCCTAACCCTAACCCTAACCCTAACCCTAACCCTAACCCTAACCCTAAACCATACACTAACCCTAACCCTAACCCTAAACGTACCCTAACCCTAACGCTAACCCTAACCCTAACACTAACCCTAACACATACTCTAACCTCGCCTTAACCCTAAACCTATCCTTCACCCGTACTCTAACCCTAACCCTAACCCTAACCATAACGCTTACCCGTACCCTAACCCTAACCCATATCCTAAAACTAACCCTAACTTTAACCGTAACACTAACCCGTACCACAAACCTAAATCTAACCCGTACCCTAACCCCAACACTAACCCTAACCCGTACCATAACCCTATCCCTAACCCAAACCTTGACCATAAACCACACCCTAACCCATACCATAACCCTTTCCTGCACCTAAACCTAACCCTATCCCGTACCCTAACACTAACCCGTAACCTAAACCTAACCCTAAACCTAAACTTAACCCGTACACTACCCTATCCCATACCCTAAACCTAACCCTAACCCGTACCCTAACCCTAACCCTAACCCTAACCCTATCCATACACTAACCCTAACCCTAACCCTAACAGTAACCCTAACCCATACTCTAACCCTAACCCTTACCCTAAACCTAACCCTAACACATACTCTAACCTTAACCCGTACCCTAACACTAACCCTTACCCTAACCCTAAACCTAACACGTACCCTAACCCTAAACGTAACCCTAACCAGTACCCAAACCCTAACCCTAACACTTACCCTAACCCTAACCCTAACCCTAACCCTAACCTGCACACTAAAGGTAACCCTAACTCTAGACCTAACATGTACACTAAACCTATCCCGTACCAGAACCTTAAACCTAACCCGTACCGTAACCCTCACACTAAGCCTAACCCTAAACCTAAACCTAACCCTAACCCGTATACTAACCCTAACCCGAACCGTAACCCGTACCCTAACCCTACCCTTAGCCTAACCCTAACTCTAACGCTAACCCCTAACCCTAAACCTAAACCTAACCCTTATCCTAAACTGTACCCAAACGGTAAACCTAACCCGTACCCTAACACTATCCCAAACCCGTACTCTAACCCTAACCATAACCCTAACCCACACCCTAAACTTAACCCTAACCCTAACCCAAACCATAACACTTAACCGTAACTTAACCCTAACCCATACCGTAACCCTAACCCTAACCTTAACCATAATCCTAACCTGTACCCTAACCCTAAAACTAACCCGTACCCTAACCGCAACCCTAACCCTAACCCGTACCCTATACTAACCCTAACACTAAACCTGACCCTAAACCTAACCCTAACCCTTACACTAACCCTAACACTAACACGCACCCTAAACCTAACCCAAACCCGTATCCTCACCCTAAACCTAAACCTAAGCCTAAACCGTACATTAACCCTAACCCTAACCCTAAGACTAACCCTACCCCGTACTCTAACCCTAACCCTAACTCTAAACCTAACCCTATCCCTCACCTAAACCTAACCCTAACCAGTACACTAACCCTAACCCGTAACCTAAACCTAACCCTAACCCTAAACTTAACCCGTATGCTAACCCTATCCTGTACCCTAAACCTAACCCAAACCCGTCCCCTAACCCTAACCCTAACCCTAACCCTAACCCTAACCCTAACCCTAACCCTATCCGCACACTAACCCTAACCCTATCCCTAAAACTAACTCTACCCCGTACTCTAACCCTAACGCAAACCCTAACCCTACACCGTACCCTAACCCTAACCCTAACCCTATCCACAATCTAACCCTAACCCTAACCCTAACCCTAACCCTAACACTAACCATAACCCGTACTCTAACCCTAACCTTAACCTAACCATAACCCGTACCCTAACCCTAACCCGTAACCTAAACCTAACCCTAACCCTAAACTTAACCCGTACGCTAACCCTATCCCATACCCTAAACCTAAACCTAACCCGTACCCTAAACCTAACCCTAACACTAACCCTATCCGCACTCTAACCCTAACCCTAACCCTAACACTAACCCTAACCCATACTCTAACCCTAACCCTGACCCTAAAACTAAGCCTAACACGTACTTTAACACTAACCTGTACCCTAACACTAACCCTTACCCTAACCCTAAACTTAACCCATACCCTAACCCTAAACGTAACCCTAACCCGTACCCAAACCCTAACCCGAACACGTATCCTAACCCTAACCCTAACCCTAACCCGCACACTAAACCTAACCCTAATCCTAGACCTAACACGACACTAAACCTATCCCTTACCATAAACTTAACCCTAACCCGTACCGTAACCCTAACCCTAACCCTAACCCTAACCCTAACCCTAACCCTAAACCATACACTAACCCTAACCCTAACCCTAAACGTACCCTAACCCTAACGCTAACCCTAACCCTAACACTAACCCTAAGACATACTCTAACCTAGCCCTAACCCTAAACCTATCCTTCACCCGTACTCTAACCCTAACCTTAACCCTAACCATAATGCTTACCCGTACCCTAACCCTAACCCATACCCTAAAACTAACCCTAACTTTAACCGTAACACTAACCCGTACCACAAACCTAAATCTAACCCGTACCCTAACCCCAACACTAACCCTAACCCGTACCATAACCCTATCCCTAACCCAAACCTTGACCATAAACCACACCCTAACCCATACCATAACCCTTTCCTGCACCTAAACCTAACCCTATCCCGTACCCTAACACTAACCCGTAACCTAAACCTAACCCTAAACCTAAACTTAACCCGTACACTACCCTATCCCATACCCTAAACCTAACCCTAACCCGTACCCTAACCCTAACCCTAACCCTAACCCTATCCATACACTAACCCTAACCCTAACCCTAACAGTAACCCTAACCCATACTCTAACCCTAACCCTTACCCTAAACCTAACCCTAACACATACTCTAACCTTAACCCGTACCCTAACACTAACCCTTACCCTAACCCTAAACCTAACACGTACCCTAACCCTAAACGTAACCCTAACCAGTACCCAAACCCTAACCCTAACACTTACCCTAACCCTAAACCTAACCCTAACCCTAACCTGCACACTAAAGGTAACCCTAACTCTAGACCTAACATGTACACTAAACCTATCCCGTACCAGAACCTTAAACCTAACCCGTACCGTAACCCTCACACTAAGCCTAACCCTAAACCTAAACCTAACCCTAACCCGTATACTAACCCTAACCCGAACCGTAACCCGTACCCTAACCCTACCCTTAGCCTAACCCTAACTCTAACGCTAACCCCTAACCCTAAACCTAAACCTAACCCTTATCCTAAACTGTACCCAAACGGTAAACCTAACCCGTACCCTAACACTATCCCAAACCCGTACTCTAACCCTAACCATAACCCTAACCCACACCCTAAACTTAACCCTAACCCTAACCCAAACCATAACACTTAACCGTAACTTAACCCTAACCCATACCGTAACCCTAACCCTAACCTTAACCATAATCCTAACCTGTACCCTAACCCTAAAACTAACCCGTACCCTAACCGCAACCCTAACCCTAACCCGTACCCTATACTAACCCTAACCCTAAACCTGACCCTAAACCTAACCCTAACCCTTACACTAACCCTAACACTAACACGCACCCTAAACCTAACCCAAACCCGTATCCTCACCCTAAACCTAAACCTAAGCCTAAACCGTACATTAACCCTAACCCTAACCCTAAGACTAATCCTACCCCGTACTCTAAAACTAACCCTAACCCTAACCCGTACCCTAACCCTAACCCTAACCCTAACACTAATGCTAAATTGTACTCTAACCATAACCCTAACCCTAACCCTAACCGTACTCTAACCCTAAACCTAACCCTCACCCTAACCCTAACCCGTACTGTAACCCTAACCCGTATCATAACTCTGACCGTAACCCGTACCCTAACCCTAAACCGTAACCTAAAACTAACCCTAACCCTAAACTTAACCCATACGCTAACCCTATCCCTTACCCTAAACCTAACCCTAACCCGTATCCTAACCCTAAACCTAACCCTTAGCCTAACCCGTACAATAACGCTAACCCTAACCCTAAACCGTAACCTAACCTAAACCCTAACCCTAAGCCTAACCCGTACATTAACCCTAACCCTAACACTAACACTAACCCTACCCCGTACTCTAACCCTAACCCTAACCATAACACTAACCCTAACGCATAGTCTAACCCTAACCCTATCCCTAACGATACTCTAAATCTAACCCTAACCCTCACCCTAACACTAACCCGTACTGTAACCCTAACCCGAACCATAACCATAACCCTAACCCGTACCCTAACCCTAACCCAAACTCGTACCCTAACCCTAACCCTAAACCTGACCCTAAACCTAACCCTAACCCATACCCTAAACCTAACCCGTACTTTAACCCTAACCCTAATCCTAACCCGTACACTAAACCTAAACCTAACACTAACTCGTACCCTAAACCTAACCCTAACCCTGACCCTAAACCTAACACTAAACCGTACCCTAAGCATAACCCATACCCTAACACTAAACCTAAACCTAACCCTAACCCTAACCCTAACCCGTAACCTAAACCTAACCCTAACCCTTGACCTAACCCGTACCCAAACCTATCCCGTACCCTACCCCTAACCCGTACCCAAACACTAACAGTAACCCTAACCCATACCCTAGCGCTAACCCTAACCCTAACCCTAACCATACTCTAACACTAACCTTAACCCTCACCCTAACCCTACCCTGTACTGTAACCCTAACCCGTACCATAACCTAACCCTAACCCGCACACTAAACCTTACCCTAACCCTAGACCTAACACGTGCACTAAACCTATCCCATACCGTAACCTTTACCCTAACCCGTACCGTAACCCTAACACTAACCCTAAACCTAACCCTAACACTAACCTTAACCTCCTACTATAAACCTAACCCTAACCCTAACCCTAACCCTAACTCTAACACTAACCCCAACCCGTACTCAAACCCTAACCTTAACCCTAACACTAACCGTACTCTAACCGTAACACTAACCCTCACCCTAAACCTAACCGTACTGTAACCCTAACCCGTACCATAAACCTAAACCTAACCCTAACCCTAACCCTGACCCTAACCCTAAACCTAATCCTAACCCGTACCCTAACCCTAACCCATAACCTAACACTAACCTTAATGTTAACCGTAACCCTAACCCGTACCCTAACCCTAAAACTAACCCGTACCCTAACCCCAACCCTAACCCTAACCCGCTCCTAAACCTAACCATAACCCGTACCCTAACCCTAACCCGTAACCTAATGTTAACCCTAACGCTAAACTTAACCTGAACACTAAACCTATCCAGTACCCTAAACCTAACCCTAACCCATACACTAACCCTAACCCTAACCCTAACACTATCCGTACACTAACACTAACCCTAACCCTAAAACTAACCCTAACCCGTACTCTAACACTAAACCTAACCCTAAACCTAACCTTAACCCGTACTCTAACCCTAACCCGTACCCTAACACTAACCCTTATCCTAACGCTAACCCTAACACGTACCCAAATCTAACCCTAAACCTATCCCATACCCTAACCCGTACCCAAATGGTAAACCTAAACCGTACCCTAACACTAACCCAAAACCGTACTCGAAACCTAACCCTAACCTTAAAACTAACCCTACCCCGTACATTAACCCTAAACCTAACCCTAACCCTAACCCTAACCCGTACCCGTACCCGTACCCTAACCCTAACCCTAACCCTAAAACTAACCCTAACCTGTACTCTAACCCTAACCCTAACACTAACACTAACACTACCCCGTACTCTAATACTAACCCTAATTCTAACCCTAACACGTACCCTAACCCTAAACCTAACCCTAACCCTAACACTAACCCTAACACATACTCTATCCCTAACCCTAACTCTAACCGTATTCTAACCCTAACCCTCACCCTAACCCTAACCCGTACTGTAACCCTAACCCATACCATAACCCTAAACATAACCCGTACCCTAAACCTAACCCTAATTTGTACCCTAACCCTAAACATAAACCTGACCCTAACCCTAACCCGTACCCTAAATTTAACCCTAACCCTTGACCTAACCCGTATATACCCTAACCCTAACCCATACCCAAACCCTAAGAGTAACCTTAAACCATACCCTAGCGCTAACACTAACCCTAACCCTAACTCTAACCATTACCCGTACCCTAACCCTAACCCATACCCTAACCCTAAACCTAAACTTAACCATAACCCTGACCCGTACCCTAAACCTAAATTTAACCCGTACACTAACCCCAAACTTAACCCTAACCCGTACCCTAACCCGTACCCTAACCCTAACCCGTAACCTAACCTAAAACCTAACCCTAAGCCTAACCCGTACATTAACCCTAACCCTAACACTAACACTAACCATACACCGTACTCTCACCCTAACCCTAACTATAACCCTAACCCGTACCCTAACCCTAACCCTAACCCTAAAACTAACCCTACCCCGTACTCTAACCCTAACACAAACCCTAACCCTAACCCGTACCCTAACACTAACCCTAACCCTAACCCGAACCCTAATGCTAACCTGTACTCTAAACCTAACCCTAACCCTAACCCTAACCGTACTCTAACCCTAACACTAACCGTCACCGTAACACTAACCGTACTGTAACCATAAACCGTACAATAACCCTAAACCTAACCCTAAACTTATCCGTCACCCTGACCCATACCCTAACCCTAAAACTAACCCGTACCCTAACCCCATCCCTAACCCTAAACCGCACCCTAACCCTATACCTAACGCTAACCCTGACCCTAAACCTAAACCTAACCCATACCCTAACAGTAACCCTAACCCTAACCCTCACCTAAACCTAAACCTAACCCGTACCCTAACCCTAACCTTAACACTAACACTAACGCTAAATCGTACTCTAACCCTAACCCTAACCCTAACCCTAACCCTAACCGTACTCTAACCCTAAACCTAACCCTCACTCTAACCCTAACCTGTACTGTAACCCTAACCCATACCATAACACTAACCCTAACCTGTACCCTAACCCTAACCCTAATTCGTACCCTAACCCTAAACCTAACCCTGACCCTAAACCTAACACTAACCCGTACCCTAATCCTAACCCTAACCCTAACCCTCACCTAAACCTGACCCTAACCCGTACCCTAACCCTAACCCGCACCTACCCTAAACATAACACTTACCCTAACCCTAACCCTAACCCCTACCCGTACCCTAACCCTAATCCTAACCCTAACACTAACCTTATCTCGTACTCTAACCCTAACCCAAACCCTAACCCTAAACGTACTCTAACCCTAACCCTAATCCTCACCCTAACCCTAACCCGTACTGTAACCCTAACCCGTACCATAACCCTAAACCTAACCCGTACCCTAACTGTAACCCTAATTAGTACCCTAACCCTAACCCTAACCCTGACCCTAACACTAACCCTAACCTGTACCCTAAACCTAACCTGTACCCTAACCCTAAACCTAAACCGAACCTTACCCTAAACCTAACTCTAACCCGTAACCTAACCCTAACCCGTACCCTGACCCTAACCCTAACCCGTACCCTAAGCCTAACCCATACCCTAACCCTAACCCTAATCCTAACCCTAACCCTAACCCGTACCCTAAACCTAACCCTACCCTTGACCTAACCCGTACCCAACCCTTCCCGTAAAGTAACCCTAACCCTAACCCATAACCAAACCCTAACAGTAACCCTAACCCATACCCAAGCGCTAACCCTAACCCTAACCCTAACCCACACCCTAAACCTAACCCTAAACTTAACCGTAACCCTGACCCGTACCCTAACCCTAAAATTAACCCGTACCCTAAACCCAACCCTAAACCTAACCCATAACCTAAACCTAACACTAACCCTAACCCACACCTAAACCTAACCCTAACCCGTAACCTAAACCTAACCCTAACCCTAAACTTAACCCGTACGCTAACCCTATCCCGTACCCTAAACCTAACCCTAACCCGTATCCTAAGCCTAATCTAACCCTAAGCCTAACCCGTACATTAACACTTACCTAACCCTAACACTAACCCTACCCCGTGCTCTAACCCTAACCCTAACCCGTACCCGTACCCGTACCCTTAACCTATCCCTAACCCTAACACGTACCCTAAACCTAACCCTAAACCTGACCCTAACCCTAACCCGTACCCTAAAACAAACCCATACCCTAACCGTAACCATAAACCTAACCCTAACCCTAACTCGTACCCTAAACCTAACCCTAACCCTTGACTTAACCCGTACCCAACCTTATCCCGTACTCTAACCCTACCCCTAACCCGTACCCAAACCCTAACAGTAACCCTAACCCATACCCTAGCGCTAACCCTAACCCTAACCCTAAGACTAACCCGCACCCTAAACCTAAACCTAAGCCTAACCCTAACCATAAACCTTACCCGTACCGTAACCGTACACCCATAACCTAACACTAACCCTAACCTTAAACGTAACCCTAACCCGTACCCTAACCCTAAAACTAACACGTACCCTAACCCCAACCCTAACCCTAATCCGTACCATAACCCTATCCCTAACCCTAACACTGACCCTAAACCTAACCCTAACCTGTACCCTAACCCTAACCTGCACCTAAACTTAACCCTACCCCGTACCCTAAATCTAACCCATATCCTAAAACTAACCCTACCGTTAGCTTACCCCGTACACTAACCCTATCCCGTACCCTAAACCTAACCCTAAACCGTACCCTAACCCTAACACTAACCCTAACACTATCCGTTCACTAACCCTAACCCTAACACTAACACTAAACCTAACCCATACTCTAACCCTAACCCTAAAACTAACCCTAACCCATACTCTAACCCTATCACGTACCCTAACACTAACCCTTACCCTAACCCTAAACCTAACACGTACCCAAACCCTAAAACTAACTCTAACCCGTCCCCAAACCCTAACCCTAACACGTACCCTAACCCTAACCCTAACCCTAACACTTTCCCTAACCCGTACCCAAACGATAAAACTAACCCATACCCTAACACTAACCCAAACCCGTACTCTAAGCCTAACCCTTACCCTAACACTAACCCTACCCCATGCTCTAACCCTAACCCTAGCCCTAAAGCGTACCCTAACCCTAACCCTAGCCCTAACACTAAACCCTAACCCGTAATCTAACCCTAACCCTAACCCTAACCCTAACACTAACCCTACCCCGTACTCTAACACTAACCCTAAACCTAACCCTAACCCGTACCCTAACCCTAACCCTAACCCTAACCCTAACCCTAACACTAACCCTAACGCCTACTCTAACCCTAACCCTAACCCTAACCCTATCCCGAACCGTATTCTAACCCTAACCCTAACCCTAACCCATACTGTACCCCTAACCCGTACCATAACCCTAACCCTAAACCGTACCCTAACCCTAACCCTATTTCGTACTCTAACCCTAAATGTAACCCTGACCCTAAACCTAACTCTATCCCGTACCCTAAACCTAACCTGTACCCTAACCCTAACACTAAACCTACCCCGTATTCTAACACTAACCCTGACCCTAACCCTAACCCTAACACTAACCTTAATCCGTACTCGAACCGTAACCCTAACCCTAACAATATTCTAACCCTAACCCTAACCCTCAACCGACCCTAACCCGTACTTTAACCCTAACCCGTACCCTAACCCTAACCCTAACCCTAACCCTGACCCTAAACCTAACCCATAACCTAAACCCAAACCTAACCCTATCCTGTACCCTAAACCTAACACTAAACCGTACCCTAACCCTAATCCTAACCTGTACCCTAAGCCTAAACCATACCTTAACCCTAAACCTAATCCTAACCCTAACCCTACCCTGTACCTAAACCTAAACCTAACCCTTGACCTAACCCGTACCCAACCCTATCCCGTAACCTAACCTTAAACTTAACCCGTACCCAAACCCTAACAGTAACCCTAACCCATTCCGTAGCGCTAACCCTAACCCTAACCCTAACTCTAAACCTCACCCTAACCCTAACCCTAACCCGTACCCTAAGCCTAACCTGTACGCTAAACCTAACCAAAACACCAACCCTACCGCATACTCTAACCCTAACCCTAAACCTAACCCTAACCCGTACCCGTACCCTAACCCTAACACCAAACCTATACCGTACTCTAACCCTAACCCTAAGCCTAACCCTAACCGTACTCTAACCCTAACCCTAAACCTCACCCTAACACTAACCCGTACTCTAAACCTAACCCGTATCCTAACACTAACCCTAACCCTAACCCTAAACGTAACCCTAAACCGAAACCAAACCCTAAACCTAACACGTTCCCTAACCCTAACCCTAACCCGCACAGTAAAACTAACCCTAACCCTAGACCTAACACGTACACTAAACCTATCCTGTACCGTAAACTTAACCCTAACCCGTACCGTAACCCTAACACTAACCCTAACCCTAACCCTAGCCCTAACACTAACCCTAACCCGTACTCTAACTTAACCCTAATCCTAAACCGAACCCTAACACGTACTCTAACCCTAACCCTAACCCTAACACTAACCATAATCCTAACAATAAACCTAACCCGTACTCTAACCCTAAACTTAACACTGAAACTAACCCTAACCCCCTACTATAACCCTAACCCTAAACCTAACCCTATCCATAACCCTAACTCTACCGTAACCCGAACCCGTACCCTAACCCTAAACCTAACCCTAAACCTGACCCTAACCCTAGACCTAATACCGTACCCTAACCCTGACCCAAACCCGCATCTAAACCTAACCCTAATCCTAGATGTAACCCGTACCCTAAACCTAACCCATTCCCTAACACTAACCCTAACCCTAAACCTAACCCGTACCATAAAACTGACACTAACACTAACCCGTACCCTAACCCTAACCCGTACCCTAACCCTAACCCGAAACCTAACCCTAACACACTCCCTGAACCAAACCCTAACCCTAGACCTAACCCGTACACTAAACCTATCCCGTACCCTAACCGTAATGCAAACCTGTCCCTAACCCTAGACCTAACCCGTACCCTAACCCTAACCCGTACCCTAACACTAACCCTAACCCTAAACCTAAACCGTACCCTAACCCTAACCCTAACACTAACCCTAATCCTAACCCTAACCCGTACACTAATCCTAACCCTAACCCGTACCCGTACACTAACCTTAACCCTAACTCTAACCCTAACACTAACCCTACCCCGTACTCTAACCCTAACCCTAACACTAACCCGCATCCTAAACCTAACCATAACTCGTACCCTAACCCTAACCCATAACCTAAACCTAGCCCTAACCATAAACTTATCCCGTACGCTAACCCTATCCCATACCCTAAACCTAACCCTAACCCGTAAACTAAACCTTAACCTAACCCTAAGCCTAACCCTTGAATTAACCCTAACCATAACACTAACCCTACCCCGTACTCTAACCATAACACAAACCCTAACCCTAACCCTAACGCTAACCCTAACCCGTACTCTAACCCTAACCCTATCCCTCACCCTAACCCTAACTGTACTGTAACCCTACCCCATACAATAACCCTAACCCTAACCCGTACCCTAAGCCTAACCCGTAACCTAAACCTAAGCCTAACCCTATACTTAACCCTTATGCTAACCCTATCCTGTACCCTAAACTTAACCCTAAACCTTTCCCTAACCCTAACCCTAACACTAACCCTATCCGTACTCTAACCCTAACGCTAACCCTAACACTAACCCTAACCGATACCCTAACACTAACCCTAACCCTCACACTATCCCTAACCCGTACTCTAACCCTAAACCTAACCCTAACTCTAAACCTAACCTGTACTATAACCCTAAACCTAACCCTAACCCTAAACCTAACTTTAACCCGTACTCTAACCCTATCTCGTAGCCTAACCCTACCTCTAACCCTAACCCCTAACCCTAACCCTAACCCTATTCCTTACCCTATCCCGTACCCAAATGGTACACCAAACCCGTACCTAAACTAACCCAAACCCGTACTCTAACCCTAGCCATAAACCTAATCCTATCCCTAAACCGCACCCTAAACTTAAACCTAACCCTAACACTAACCTTAACCCTTAACCGTACCATAAAATTAACCCACACCCTAACCATAACCCTAACCTTAACCGTAACCCTAACCCATACCTAACCCTAAAACTAACCCGTACCCTAACCCCAAACCTAACCCTAACCCATACCCTAACACTAAACCTAACCCTAACCCTGACCCTAAACCTAACCCTAAACCTTACACTAACCCTAACCCTAACCCTAACCCGCACCCTCAACCTAACCCTAACCCGTACCCTAACCCTAACCCGTAACCTAAACCTAAACATAACCCTAAACTTAACCCGTATGCTAACCCTATCCCTAACGCTAACCCTGACCCTAAATCTAAACCTAACTCGTACCCTATCCCTAACCCTTACACTAACCCTAACCCTACCCCTAACCCGTACCCTAACCCTAACCCTAACCCTTACCCTAACTGTACTCTAACCCTAACACTAACCCTCACCCTAACCCTAACCATACTGTAACCCTATCCCATACCCTAACCCCAACCCTAACCCTAACCCGTACCCTAACCCTAACCCTAAGCCTAACCCACACCTAAAACTAAACCTAACCCGTATCCTAAGCCTAACTCTAACCATAGACCCAACCCTTACCCTAAACCTAACCTGTACCCTAACACTAACCCTAACTGTAACCCGTACCATAACCCTAACACTAACCATAACCCGTTCCCTAACCCTAACCCGTACCCAATCCCTAACCTGATGCCTATCCCTAAACCACACCCTAAACCTAACCCTAACCCTAGACCTAAACCGTACCCTAAACCTATCCTGTAACCTAACCCTAACGCTAACCTGTACCCTAACCCTAACACTAACACGAACCCTAAACCTAAACCTATCCCGTACACTAACCCTAAGCCTAACCCTAACCCTAACCCTAACCCGTACCCTAACCCTAACCCTAAACCTAACCCTAACCCTGACCCTAACACTAACCCTAATCCCGTACCCTAACCCTAACCCTAACCCGCATCCTAAACCTAACTCTAACCCTAACCCTAACCCGTACCATAAACCTAACACTAACCCTAACCCGTACAAAAACCCTAACACGTACAATAACCCTAACCCGACGCCTAACCCTAACCCACACACTAAAACTAACCCTAACCCTAGACCTAAACCGTACCCTCAACCTATCCTGTACCCTAGCCCTAATGCTAACCTGTACCCTAACCCTAACACTAACACTAACACTAATCCTAACCCTATCCCGTACACTAACCCTAACCCGTATCCTAACCCTAACTCATACCATTACACGTACCTTAACCCTAACCCTAACCCGTACCCTCACCCGTAACCTAAACCTAACCCTAACCTGTATGCTAACACGTAACATAACCCTAACCCTAATCCTAACCCTAACCATAAACCTAACCCATACCCTACACTTCACCCTAACCCATACCCTAACCCTAACTCATACCCTAACCCTAACCTTAAACCTGACCCTAACCCGAACCCGTACCCTAACCCTAATCCGTACCCTAACCCTAACGCTAACCCTAACCCTAAACCTAAACCTAACCATAACCCGTACAGTAACCCTAACCCGTACCCTAACCCTAACCCTAACCCTAAACCTAACCCTAACCCTGACACTAAACCTAACCCTAATCCGTACCCTAACCGAAACCGTACCCTTACCCTAACCCTAAACCTAACCCGTACCCTAACCCTAAACATATTGCTAACCCGTACCCAAACCCTATCCCTAACACGTACCCTAAACCTATCCCTAACCCTAAACCGCACACTAAACCTAACCCTAACCCTAGACCTAACACGTACACTAACCCTATCCCGTAGCCCAGCCTGAACCCTAACCCGAACCCTAACCCTACCCTAACCCATAGCCTAACCCTACCCGTAGCCTAACCCTAAATATAACCCTAACCCCTAACACTAACCCTTACCCTAACCCTTACCCTAACCCGTACCCAAATGGTAAACCTAACCCATACCCTAACACTAATCCTAACACGTACCCTAACCCTAACCCTAACCCTAACCCGTACCCTAAACCTACCTGTAGCCTAACCGTAACTCTAACCCTAAACCAAAATCCTAACCCTAACCGTTACCCTAACCCGTACCCAAACGGTAAACCTAACCCATACCCTAACACTAACCCAAACCCGTACTCTAACGCTAACCCTAACCCAAACCCGCAACCTTAACTTAACACTAACCCTAACCCAAACCATAACCCTTAACCGTAACCTAACCCTAACCCATACCCTAACCCTAACCCTAACCTTATCATAACCCTAACACGTAACCTAACCCTAAAAGTAACCGATGCACTAACCCCAAACCTAACCATAACCCGTACCCAAACACTAACCCTAACCCTAAACCTGACCCTAAACTTGACCCTAACACTTACACTAACACTAACCCTAACCCTAACCCGCACCCTAAACCTAACCCTAACCCGTACCATAACCCTAACCCGTAACCTAAACCTAACCCTAACCCTAAATTTAACTCGTACGCTAAACCTATCCCGTACCCTGAACCTAACCCTAACCCGTATCCTAATCCTAAACCTAACCCTAAGCCTAATCTATACATTGACCCTAACCCTAACACTAACCCTACCCCGTTCTCCAACCCTAACCCTAACCCTAACCAGTACACTAACCCTAACCCTAACCCTAACCCTAACACTAACCCTACCCCGTACTCTAAACCTAACCCTAACCCTAACCCTAACCAGTACCCTAAAACTAACCCTAACCCTACCACTAACCCTACCCCATACCCTAACCCTAACCCTAACCCTAACACTAACCCTACCCCGTACTCTAACACTAACCATAACCCTAACCCTAACCCGTACCCTAAACCTAAACCTAAACCTAACCCTAACACTAACCCTAACCGTATTCTAACCCTAACCCTAACCCTCACCCTAACCCTAACCCGTACTGTAACCCTAACCCATACCATAACCCTAAACCTAACCCGTACCCTAAACCTAACCCTAATTCGTACCCTAACCCTAACCCAAACCCTGACACTAACCGTAACCCTAACCCGTATCCTAAACCTAACCCATACCCTAACCCTAAACCTAACCATAACCCGTACCCTAAACCTAACCCTAACCAATACCCTAACCCTAACCCTAACCCTGACCCTGACCCTAACCCTAACCCGTACCCTAAGGCTAACCCATACCCTAACACTAAAATTAATCCTAACCCTAACCCTAACCCGTACCCTAAACTTAACCCTAAACCTTAACCTAACCCGTAACCTAACCATAACCCTAACCTGTACCCAAACCCTAACAGTAACCCTAAACCATACCCTAGGGCTAACACTAACCCTAACCCTAACTCTAACCATTACCCGTACACTAACCCTAACCCATACCCTAACCCTAACCCTAAACATAACCATAACCCTGACCCGTACACTAAACCTAAAATTAACCCGTACCCTAACCCCAACCATAACCCTACCCTGTACCCTACCGTAACCCTAACACTAACCCACACCTAACCTAACCCTAACCCGTAACAGAAGCCTAAACCTAACCTTAAACTTAACCCGTACGCTAACCCTATCCCGTACCCTAAACCTAACCCTAAACCATAACCTAACCCTAAACCTAAACCTAAGCCTAACCCGTCCATTAACCCTAACCCTAACACTAACACGAACCCTACCCCGTACTCTAACCCTAACCCTAATTCTAACCCTAACCCGTACCCTAAACCTAACCCTAACCCTAACCCTAACCCTAACCCAACCAAAACTAACCCTACCCCGTACTCTAACCCTAACACAAACCCTAACCCTAAACCCTACCCTAACCCTAACCCTAACCCTAACTCTAACCCTAACCCTAACCCTAACCCTAACCGTACTCTAACAGTAACACTAACCCTCACCCTAACCCTAACCGTACTGTAACTCTAACCCGTACCATAACCCTAACCCTAACCCTAAACTTAATCGTAACCCTGACCCGTACCCTAACCCTAAAAGTCAACCGTACCCTAACCCCAAACCTAACCCTAACCCGTACCCTAAAACTATCCCTAACGCTAACCCTGACCCTAAACCTAAACCTAACCCGTACCCTATCCCGAACCCTAACACTAACCCTCACCTAAACCTAACCCTAACCCGTACCCTAACCCTAACCCGTAAACTAAACCTAACCCTAACCCTAAACTTAACCCCTAAGCTAATCCTATCCCGTATCCTAAACATAACCCTAACCCCTATCCTATCCCTAACCCTCCCTAACCCTATCCGCACTCTAACCCTAACCCTAACCCTAACCCTAACCCTAAACCTAACACTAACCCTAACCCGTACTCTAACACTAACCCTAACCCTAAACGTAACCCTAACCCATACGCTAACCCTAACCCGTACCATAACACTAACCCTAACCCGTACTCTAACCCTAAACCTAACCCTATCTCTAACCCAAACCCGTACTATAACCCTAAACCTAACCCTAACACTAAACCTAACCCTAACCCGTACTCTAACCCTATCCCGTAGCCTAACACTAACTCTAACCCTAACCCCTAACCCTAACCCTATCCCTAATCCTTACCTAACCCGTACCCAAACGGTAAACCTAACCCGTACCCTAACACTAACCCAAACCCATACTCTTACCCTAACCCTAACCCTAACCCAAACCCTAAACCGCACGCTAAACTTAACCCAAACCCTAACGCTAACCATAACCCTTAACCGTACCCTAAACCTAACCCTAACTCGTACCCTAACCCTAACACTGACCCTAACCCTAACCCGTACCCTAACCCTAACCCGTACCCTATCCGTACTCTAACCCTAAACCTAACCCTACCCCGTACTCTAACCCTAAACCTAACTCTAACCCTAACCCGTACCTTAACCCAAACCTAACCCTAACACTAACCCTACCCCGTATTCTAACCTTCACCCTAACCCTAACCGTAACCCTAACCCGTACCATAAACCTAAGCCTAACGCTAACTCATACCCTATCCCTAACACTAACCATGACACTAACCGTAACCCTAACCCGTACACTAAGCCTAACCCATACCGTAACCCTAACCCTAAACCTACCCCTAACCCTATCCCATACCCTAACCCTAAACCGTAACCTAAACCTAAACCTAACCCTAAACTTATCCCGTACACTAACACTATCCCGTACACTAAACCTAACCCTAACATGTACCCTAACCCTAACCCTACCCCTAACCCTATCCATACACTAAACCTAACCCAACCCTGAAACTAAACCTAACCGACACTCTAACCCTAACCCTAACCCTAAACCTAACCATAACCCGTACTCTAACCCTAACCCATACACTAACACTAACCCTTACCCTAACCGTAAACCTAACCCGTACCCTAAACCTAAACGTAACCCTTGACCTAACCCGTACCCAACCCTAAATCGTAACCTAACCCTAACCCTAACCCGTACCCAAACCCTAACAGTAACCCTAACCATAACCTAGCGCTAACCCTAACCCTAACTCTCACCCTAAACCTAAACCTAACCCTAAACCTAACCATAAACCTTACCCGTACCCTAACCCTAACCCATAACCTAAACCTAACCCTAAACTTAACCTTAACCCTGACTCGTACCCTAAACCTAAAATTAA